>VRLP01003545.1:0-62471 GCA_009660295.1 Lophius piscatorius | reverse complement strand
TTAAGATATGATTCAGCTCTTACCTATTAGATATGAAAAGCAATTTTTTTTTTAAACACAAACTACATATTTAATTTGAATGAGCTTTCAACACAGTACAACAGGCTCTTCCAATATATTCTAATTTATGTAAATTTCCCATTAACCTTTGATCTTTTTACTATCCAGGAGCATGGGAGCCTTTGGAGACAACCACGTACAATGAATCCTTCCATTAATTTTCAGGCTTTACAATTTGACACAAGTGATTTTGTGTTCTGCAGCTAGCTTACATGCTGAGTTCTCTGCAAATGGGCTATGCAAAATACAAATGATGTTGCCTTTTTACTGTTGTTTGCTCTTGCAATCCTTGAAAGCTACAAGGCGAGGCTAGACAACTGTATTTTATTGCACATTTTATATGATAAGTCAATTCAATTCGCTTCGCTATATATGATATTAAAAAACAGAGGTGAAAGACTAGTGAAGTAAAAGTGATCATTCAGGAAAGCAACAGAATAGACTCAAAGGATGACTAGAATTTGTGTTCAAGGACTTGACCACTTAAAAAAATGTGTGTAGGTGTCGATAGACCATAATCTCTATCTGATATAAAAAATGTAATATCTGCCAAGAATGTACAAATAAGCGAAGTGAAGACACAAATTGTGAATGAATTAATCTAAAATAAATGATAAAGTAAAGTAAAATTGAATACTCCCAAAATGAGATGTGCATATTCAATTCTAAATTCAGCCTTCGTCGTCATCCCTGACAGCTGGATATAGCTCTGAAAAGTTGTAAAAGCAATTCCTCTGCTCGAACTCCTCAATTTAAATTTGAAAACCAGTGATTTTCGTAAAAAAAAAAGAAAAAAGAAGCTCCCCCTGGTGAGAAAAATCGGACTAAAATTGTGGCCTTAAATCTTTTGGAGATTAAGCTCCCCCTAGTGATAGAAATATACAATGGACCTTTCCTTCCTCTTACTAAGGTCTATACGGGTATAATATCTGAGAATGATCCATGAAATAGTTCATGAGTTATCTCCTTAATACAAAGGATCTATGCAGACGTGGATGACAACTTCATTACGTCCCCTACTTTTAGGGGATATAATGAAGCAACATGAAAATGGTCTGTAATGTCCATACTATTGTGAAAGAGAGACAACATTAATGAATATAATGACACAATCGTGATAGATGGTATATGTAAAATGTAAGTGTCATAATAAACATTAGCTCAGACTAGTTACCGTTAAAATAAAGCCTCAACATTTAATAAGAAACAGTCCTCCGTCAAGAGCCAAACCTACCTCTGAGCATAATCTGTCGCTGCATCAGACTTACCTCTGTAGCCTGTATCCAAAGGTAAGTGTAGCCGGCAGATTGCTACTCAGCTTGGATTAGTCATTTGCTGAATTGCAGAAATCAGAACAAGGGCCTGAACTCCACCAAAGTATTGATTTTTTAATCCACTTTGCTGATGCAAGATATTGGGTGCAGGGACGTGGGGTGTAATTAAAGGTGTTTAAAAGCTAAGATAAAAAGCCTTTAACCTAAAAACCTAGGCAGGCCAAAATAGGAATGTTTTTTTTTCTAACGATTCACAGGGTGGTGACGTCACCTGCTCAAACTCCATGGTTATTTATTTATTTATTTTTTAAATGATCTGACACAAGCAAAAAAACAACGACTACGACTACGGTGCGTTCAGTGACCTGAAGGTACAGGTTTGTGGAGGAGAGGATTAGTAGATCTCCTGATGACAATAAACATCCTTGCATATATTTGTAATATATAAAATGTATATAATGGATATTTATAGTATAGTATATAGTATAATATAATATAAAAAAATATGTAATGATAATAATAGAGTTAAATAAATAATAGAGTAAAATAATAAAATATATATATAAACATCAATAAAACCATATACATATATATATGTATATATTCTTAGGTGACCTCTGGTGGACCACCCGCACTATCGCCACAGGCCGTCCCAGGCCGCAGCTCACACTTTAGAAGTCAATGCTCTGAAAATATTGAAAGTAGTCCTGCATTTAAATCATGTCAAGAATCGGGGACAAAAAAAAATGGCCTAATTCTGTTGGAAGAAAAGATGAAACAAACTGCTTCCTAAATGTCTGAATTTGCGGGCATCAAATTCAGGATAGAGTGTATTGTAATTAGAATGAAATCCATCGGTTTGAACACTACAAATCTTGTCTTTGTGGATGAGAATAGTCAGTCACTGACAGATTCGAATGACGGTTAAATCAACCAACAGCTTTTGGCATTTTCACAGCCCAGATAAAAGTGTCATCTTGGACAAGAGACAAGTAGGATGGTGCAGTGAAACTATTACGTCATGCTTTAAGAGTACTAAGCAACTGTGAAAAGAATTTCCCAATTAGGAATGAAGGCCCTTTGCTTTTGATTTTCAGTCATTTGTTGTTTTCATTTTACTATTTAAATACTACCTTGTTGTCAGTTATTGCAGCCAGTGGTAAGTTCTAAACATATAACATTTGGCCTCTATTTATTCATAAGGATGACTGAAAGCTTGTTAATGGTTATGTCTTCACTGGCTTTAGTAAAAGTTGTGTTAGTGTCATTTTTTACTCCTAGATGCTTTGGTTGGACTGCCTGGCACAGCAGAGAAGCTGAGGATGAAGCTGCTCACCTGCATGGAATATGTTTCAGGGTAATATTTCCCCTTTTTTCAATGTTCAAACTCAGGACTTCATTGCTTCTATGTGTCATCGGTCCAGTAATAATTACAGAAAATGCGTAACTGCTCAAAAAAACAGACTGACTGTCAGGACGTCTTATATTTGTATTTCTGATCATAAACATGTTAAGTTAAAAATTTCTTCTGTCAGAAATGTTCTGTTAAGTCAGTAACTGATATCTCTGCGTTCCCTTTTGCTGAACAGCTGGACAGGATCAGATTATTGTATACTGCATAACCTGGAGACAGGTTCAACATCTAATCCCTAATTTATATGAGCTGACTGTAAGCAGCCAGTGCAAGAAGCAATTAAATGAGATCAATAAAGGGATGGGATTAAATTATGAAAATTATAATGTTCTGACAACGTCTGGGCCAGCATCGACGGACCATCACTGCTGAAGAGTCTTCTGTAGGAAGGGAAGGACCCATATTTAGCCGTTGTGGCATACTGGGAAACACCATTTGCCGACAGACATACCCTGGTGAGCCACTGATGAGGAGAAGGCTTGTACTCTGTACGCTGACGACTGGGGACTTTTCGGGGACATGCCCTTTCTGTCGGGTCTAAAATGTTTTTTTTTAAATTGTATCCTTTATTAGTCATACAGTAATACAATTTAGCTTTACTTCACTTTAGCACTTTGAGATTTGATCCAAATGTAAAGTGCACTATAAATTAAATGTATTATTATTATTATTACACAGTACAACATATTGAAATGATTTCTCTGCATTGCAAGCTTTCTTGATTACATTCTGTCCCCTCAAGCAAAATTGTCTGGATTCATATCAACTTAAAGTTTCTCATCTATTTATCAGCAAAAGAAAAGATTTCTTTATATTGACATTTCTCCAACAAGCCATAGAGGATGTCCAGATTAAAACATTTGACGCCATCAGAAATATCAGAACTGATATGATGTCGCATTTTGAAACTAAAGTACCCAATCTTTGGCACTTTAAATGGAATTGAGAAATCTTTACATACACTGAAAGAACATGTCTCAAAGGAGCAAATGAGGACACTTGGGCCATCTCTCCACCTGTGTCAAACAACTTGAAAAAGATAATGAAGTCGAGGAGCTTTAGAACCGGACTAGGTCGGTAAATCTCCACTTTGTCAGAGAGATCTTCAGAGGGCCTCAACATGCTGGGGTTTATACAGAGAGATATGTAAGCATCGCACTCCAGACCTCCGAAGGGTTTACAGATTCAGGCGCATAGAGATTATTTCAAAGCAGGGGTAATGCCTGACTCCCTCAGCGATCATTCAATTTCGTATTGTATTTGGAAAGTCAAACCGCCCAAATTATCACCGAACTAGTTAGAATTATGTGTAGATCCTTATTCCTCCAGGTCATGGTGATCCATGTGGGTTGAATCCAAAGCAACCAGACTTCTGTTTTGGATTGAAGACGTGTCGTGTCTCATACAAGAGGCTTCTTCAGTTCTAACTGTCTGTTAGGGAGTCAGATACTATACCAATCAGAAGGTGTTGGTACCCACTGAATAGCTGGCAGTCGGCAGCGCATGACTAATGTGGGGTGGTCTGAGTCGTGAGGACTCGTTAGGGAATAAAATAAAATGCCTGAATCCCCAATATGGGAACTCTGGTTTGCAGCCAATAAACTATTAATTAGAAAAACTAAACAACAAACTATGATTTATGGTCCCTGGTTAAGCATTAAATCCAAAACCAAAACTTATTCATATTCTATTACCTCTCTTGATGTAATCAAGAATTCTTATTGTGGCATCAGTTACACATGTTCATTTATCACCTCTCTTTAATTAATTACATTTTACAACTGTACTTTATCTATTGATGCCATTAATACTTTTCTACAGTCTTTGATTGAATGATTCATTTTCAGTGAATCATTCAGAGTGAGTGTTACCTCAAGATTTTCTATGGCAATTGTCTATTTCCTGTTTGAATGTTTGTCTGTTTGGGATTTGTTGTCATTCATCGCATTTGAATGAAAAACAAATTCAGTCAGCAACACCAAATTCATTCAGTAACACCAAATAACATCTTTGTGTTATTTTGTTTTCAATTTTTGGTTAAATGTTTTTTAATACTGTTTTCACAGTGTATTGTGCTGCTGTTTCATTTTGTATTTTTTTTGTCAAGGGCCTCCTTGAAATGAGATGTATTTTTTTATATAAATTCCTTCCTAGCCGAGAAAAAACCTTTTTAAGTCCCCCAAGAAAGTTTGTCTTACTTCTATCAAATATTCATACCATGAATGGAGACCTGAAGTACCAAATATTGAGTTTCCAATTAACTTTTTTACACAATTGGATAAGTATGCTTTCTTTCTAATGATCTCTTTTTAATTATTTATTAGAGTTAAGAGTTTTTAGAGTTTTTAGAGTAGATTAGAGTTTTATTTTTAGATGTATACAAATTAATTTAGAGAGATGTTATTTTCACACACAATGACTAAAGAGCAGCATGAATACACATAAGACTATGTTAGCCCCCGAATGATCAATCATCTCCACCAACAATTTACAACACCAACACATAACTCTATCTGAATGCCAGAGAAATCAACCATGCCTCAGACTGTCAGAATGTGTCCAAATGAATGTTTGCAGAACACCAGGGACAACATGTGAAATGTACGGTGGCCGACAGAGGCAAAAGCATTGCAAATTGATTCAATTTGTAATCTTGCGCATGCTGCAAATTAAAAAACATCTTCATTTAGTTGACAACACACATATATGCAACAAATAAAGAAAACATCTTCATCACGCTGCAAAAGCCACAACACAACACTTTAAGAAAAATGATCCGCAAAAGCTACATCACAACGGAAGTGTTCACGAAGGACACTCAAAAATGATGCATCCCCGTATGTTATTTTTTGAAATGATCAAGACCACACTCTAGAAGAAATGGCTAAAGCACATATATTGGTTCCTTGGGTAGAAGTACAGTTACTTATGAAAATATTCTGGTAAAAATATAAATGTTTACATGACAAGACAAAACTGATTTACATATCAGTTCATATCATATCGTGAATTAGAGTTTTGACAAAGTGAAAATAGGGTGAAAATATCTGCGATAAAAAAACAGTCTAGCTAATAAGCTTGCCATTGAGGAAGACAAAGCAGCTAAATGATTTCATAAACCGAGATCCAAGGGCTTAATGGATGGACAGGCAGTCAGGGGTCAAAAACAAAGGAAAGGCCTGTCCACACAGGCTAAAAAATACGAGAAGGAATCAGCAGTATCAAAATGTGCAATAAACAGGCAAAAAAAAGTGCCAGTTAGAACCGATGAAACAAATTAAACAAACTAATCAAATTAATCCTAACACGAGAGACAGTCTAAAAAGCATGACATGAAATAATGTAGTAAATTTTCCATCTGGACAAAAAGAGGGAGCGAGAACATTCATTCACCGGTATAAGTATTGATTGATGAGCTAATGGGCTGCAGCTGATCCTTGGCATCTGGCACGATACTCTCCTGCTTCAAAATGGCCTCAGCTATCCCCATCCTTAAAAAGCCAGTCCTGGACCCAGGGCATCTTAATAAGTACTGGCCGATGTCCAACCTTTCCATCGTCTGCCAAATCATGGAAAAGGTAGTTGCCGTCCAATGCCACCAGCATATATCCAACCATGAGTTCTATGAAACCTTTCAATCTGGTTTCAGAACACACCACAGCAGAGAGACGGCCCACATCAAAATCACCAACAACCTCCTCGTCGCAGCTGATTCAGCCCACCTCAGTATCCACATCCTCCTGGACCTCTCCACAGCCTTTGATACAGTCTCCTACACCATCCTATTAAAACGCATATCTGACCATCGAGGCGTCACCGGAACAACCTTCTCCTGGTGTCATTCCCATCTCTCGAACAGGAAACAGTTTGTCACCATTGAAGTCATCCTCTTTTTACCATCTACATGGTTCTCCTTGGTCATATCATCCACTAACATGGTCTTACTTCCACTCTTACGCCGTCGACACACAGCTCTATCTCACCATCAAACCATCCACTCATTACTCTCTACTACATAAAGTGTCGTTGGGTCTCTTGAGAGGCCCAATATAAATTTAAGATATTATTATTATAACTATTATTATCAATATCATTATTATTATTATTAGTTGTTCAGGTAAATGGAGAAGTAAGAGCTAGTACGTAGCTGGTAGAAAGAGGGAGACTAAGAAGGCATCTATTGGACAACTTGAGGATCGCAGTTCTGGGGAGACAAGTAAGCATGAGCTGGAGATAGAGAGAGATCAAAACCAAAATTCTCTGATGATGAAAGAATCGGGTACAGATTGGGGATAGAGAGCAAGATTGTGACAAAGTGAAAACGGATATTAAATGGCGCATTGCATGTCATTCTTCACGCGTGGCCATTATAATGAATCACTGCTACGCTATAATAGTGCACTAGTAATAGTTACTACCAAATCACCTGTATGCAGGTGCCAACAGAAGAAATAGTATGCCTCTTTGAGGCGTTCTCATTTTTGTTGTCAAGCAGACATGTCATATCTATTTATGAATATGGCTAATAATAAATGTTTGGTACAAGATAGCCGAGAAAACGCAACCATTCAGTTTGGTGGTCCAAACCTAAGAAAGGCCAGAAAGAAACCAAACGTTTGAGTACAGGTCTGATTTGTTTATATTATCTGAAATATAAATGGTTTCACCATTGCTTTCACAATTACTTTCACCTATGATTTAAGCTTCTAAGACTATAGGTGAATGTCAAACCTAAATCAGAATTTGGAGAAACTTTTAAAGTTTCAGATAATTAAGGGTATGTCAGCAGTGAAGATTTGTGCAAATGTTTTTTGTTCAAACCTGCCAGATCAAAATTGACCAGTTTCTATCAGCCTTGAGAGTGTTCCTGAGGAGAGCCCTAACAAAGGTGGCAGAGGACAAGGTCAATTACACCTACATACTCTATATTAGTATCTTAAAGCATAACTTGATGAGTTCATTAAAAATTGACTAGTTGAACAACGGATTAGTTTTTGGTAGTTTAATGTCGTGGGAATCAACTCAACTCGTTTAAGTATTGAGGCTGTTGTAATCTTGACATTTTACGATGAGACTGTATTTGCAGCTAAACAATAGAAACGTTGGTACATTGGTATGACGTCCTGGTCTTATCTGGACTAAAAGAGTTCACAAACATAAGTCCTGGTATTTCTTTTATTCCCCAACAATCATTTTTCTAGTTTTCCTTGTTAAACAGGTGTCCCTCTTTGAATTTGACTGGGTCCATTAGACCACAGACAAAATGTGATTCTAAAGCTGTGGCAGAATTAGGATTCACAGTTAGAGACAATACATAACTGAATAGCAAAGTCAACAAACTGATGGAGAAGGCCGAACTGTGAGGTTCACACTGATTATCCAGTTATCCCCAAAACTTACATTGGTACAGCATTTCTTCCACTGGTCACATCCGACCGGACTGAAACCAGTTGTTGCACATTTCCTGTGGATGTTCCAAGCTAACAATAATCCAAATACTTCAGTCCACTATAGCAGCCTCTGGGTTAAAAGACACTAACAATGGCTAAATGAAGAAATGTAGGTTCGGCTTTGGGTCTACTTTTGCGAAGGAATGGAGACTCGGCCACAACTTTTAAGGATTTAATTGCTACGGACTTATAGAACTGTGAATAAGGAAGTTGGAAAGATTAGTAAGGACAAAGAGAGATAAGCTTTGAAGAGAACAAAACATGGAAAGGGGGTTGGTCCTGACGACATTGCAGCGGATGTATTTATACAGTTGTCTAGGAGAGAGGGCAGAGGAGTATCTGACGAGATCGTTCAACATGATCTCAGAGAGTTAGACGATGCTTGAGGATTTTTGGGAAAGCATACTGGTGCCAATTTTCGAGAACAATGGTGATGTGTAGAGCTGTGGCGACTATAGAGGTATAAAGCTGATGAGCCACACAATGAAGATCTCAATGATAATGAGGTCAGCCAGGAGTGTCCATGGACTCGGATGTTTAAAATGGATCAACTTGAAGAGTCTCAGTTGTCTTACTTAGATATATTGATTTATTACAGACGGATCTGTTAAAACAGAGACGATGGACACACGCTCAGGTGCCTGCCTCATCCCAGAATCCTCCGATTCAGATCCAGCAGGACTTTTATATGCTTACTATCTACCAGGTCAGGCTGTCTTTCGACCTTCTGACAGAATGGTGCCAGACATGGCATAAGGAAATACTTCAGAAACATGAGGGCAAAGTGTCTGTGTAGATTTAGATTTTTCCAGGTCTCTGTAATCCATGTGGGTTGAAACTGAAGCAACTGGACTTCTGTTTTGGCTCAAAGACGTTTCATCTCTCATACAAGAGGCTTCTTCAGTTCTGAAGCTCTTCAAGCCAAAACAAAAGTCTGGTTACTTTGGATTCAACTAAAACGAATTAAGTAGGACAAATGTAATGGAATCGAATTGAGGAAATCCATCTTGTACACATCATGATTTAATCTAATAGTTCATATTTTACTCACTAGGAGGAGCTTTTTAAAAATACATAGTTTCCAGACATAGCTTCCTTACCGTAGGTCCGATTTAGTATATTGTATATTTGTATATATATTACATTTCACTCTAACAATTAAAATTTTACTCATTAGTTGAGCTCTTTTTTTTAATGATGTTGTTTTTGATCCATAACTTCCTATTTGTTGGTCCACATCAGGTCAACTTTGGTGAATATGAATTGACTCAAGAAGATCTAACTTGTATGTGTCATATTTTACTCTAAAACTTCATATTTTATTCACAAGTGGAAGCACTGTTTTTTGGCTATAACTTTTAATTTCAACAGTCAATCAGGGGGATTGCTTGTACACGCAGTGGATTGGGGACTTTTTGGGGATATACCTTTTCTGTTTGGGACGACAACATAGGCCTAGTTTATTATTTTTTTCTTCACTCTTTGATTAATGTGGTAAGTATACGAAACAGCATGCATTCATTTTTATTATTACATTATATTATATTGTTAAAATCCCCAAAAGCAATGTGATTACATCGGTATTCTTATGATAATAGTACATTTTGTTCAAATAAGTAAAAGCAACGTCAATACATTTTCTCTAACATAGTAATGATAGTTCTTCCAAAAAAACAAACAACATTTAAAAAAAAAATTGCTTTACATTTTACTATCGACATAAAGCACAAAACAGAACGATATACAGTTCTGTGGATAAGAATATTCACGTATCTCAATTCACATATCAATTCAAGACAGCCATTTTTTTGTTTAGTATTTGGAAAATGCTTCAATGGCTCACTTTCTAACATGCTTGTGTCAGGGACCACATTAAAGTCGATTTTTCTCGCCGCCTGTGCCATGTTTACAAAGACATATGTGTCTTTTATGTTTTTTTTACATAGGAGTTTGCTTTCATTGCTCTCTGCTCTCATTGGTGGCAAATTCTTATATTTTGGGGAAAAAAAAGAAGTCAAAGTCAACTTTATCATCATTTTCTCACATGTGCCAGACATATGCCTCTACTGAATTGATGTTTCCCTCGGTCCAAGGTGCAAAAATACAAAACACATAAATATATGTACAAAATAAGTGCAAGTGATAATGTACAAAAAATTTACTAAAATCTATAACATACACACATATACTTATATGCATACATATGTATGTGTTCACATACAAACACCCATACATACACGAAACCAGCAGCACTTTTAAAGTGACTTGTGGGGGGGTTCAGAGTCCAGAGGGGGGAGTTATAAGAAGAGAGTTGAGCTTCCTAATAGCCTGATCTGATGGATGAAGCCGTTTATCAGTCTGGTTGAGTGGGCACGGAGACTCTGGTACCTTCTCCCAGAGGGAAAGAGGAGAGCAGAGGGAGAGGGAGACACCAACGATCTTCCCTGCTGTGTTCTTTATGCGCTGCAGGCTCCTTCGGTTTTAGTTGTTGGAGCTCCCACAACATAGAGTGACACAGTCGGTCAGGTGGGTTTACATGGACAGCCTAATTCCGGTTAGATTAGGAAAAGACGTCTAATCGGAAAGAAAATGCTGCATGTAAACACCCCTTTCTGAATGGGAAAAACCTTTCCGAATTAGATTTCATTCTTTTGCAAGGAGGTAGTCTATATCCTTTCTGAAAGCCTTTCCGATAGCCAGTCGCTGCACGAAATCGCTGCATCAGAAAGCTTTCTGTTTGAGTTGTATCTGCGCATGACCAGCGTTGTGACGTAATGCTCCGCCACGTTTTTTTCAGCGCCGCGACACATTTTAAATACAGCGACTTCAAAACAGTCTGCATCGGAGAGTGAGTTATTCATTGCATATTTGAAATGTTTTAACATTTTTGGACGGTTAGATGGGCTAAAAGTCACTTCCGCGCACGCCCTCTGTGTCATATTCTTCTTGATATATATATATATATATATACACACATTACATATATATATATATATATATACATATACACATACATATATATATATATATATATATACAGAGGGCGCTTTTTGGGCGCCCGGCACCGAACTCAATGAAGCATTATCGCCACCTTATGAACAAGAAAGGGGATCCTCTGCGCATGCGTGAAAGCGTTTCCGATTAGGCGAGTTGATGCATGTAAACAACGGGTCGGAAAAGATCACAAGTCATGTAAACAGGCGACCGACATTGAAATTCGGAAAGGAGAAAAGTGTCCTATGTGAACCCAGCCTCGGTAGAAGGTGGACATCATGGTGGGCTCTAGCTCTTTCCAGTTTGCGGTGGAAGTATAGGCGCCTCTGGGCTGTCGTCGCCAGTGATGCAGTGTTAGTCCCCCTCTCGACAGCAGAAGAAAAGGCTGAAAGACGTTACTCTCTTTCAGCCTGGGTGGGTGGATTTACCGTGTTTGATAGAAAACGGCGGCAGGGCGGGAAACCAGTGACCAAATATGGAGACACATTTGACACCAACATGTCAATTCCCTATGATGACGAGACAGCTGCTGGACGCGTTGACATGTTTAACAAAAGGGGGACTTCTATTCTCTCTCTCTCAGGATAGCGGCAAAGGATTAAATCCCGAAACTCATCCTCTATTTATATGATAGAATTGAACCTTTATGCAAATTTAATCTTAGCATTCAAGTTTATTATTTTTGTTGTATAGTAGCGTAGAAAACTTCAAATTGAGTTCAGAATCTGCATAATTTATTTATTACAATCATACCAAACAACCACTAACAGGTGAAGTCCTTTTCATTGATTAACTTGTTACAATGGCACCTGTCATTCATGTATTTTCTGCAACCACTTAGTCTGGACTGGACAATTCTGGACAAGTTTAGAATAACCAGTAGGAGATGTTTTTGGGCAGTGGGGGAAGCCAGAGAGAACCCACTTAAACACAAGTAGAGCATGTGAACTCTCCACTGAAACGCCCCAATGTGGCAGCGGTGGATTTGAACCTGGAACCATGGTGGATGGGATGTATTGTGAAAAAAACAATGTAGTAGCTAATGTTGGTGTGTATTTAAAAAAACAAACTATTCAATAATGTTGATGTAACATCTCACTAAACAGTGTTTCTTAATAAATACATGGTTGTATCTCAATGCACCCTCAAAGTGATGAAATAAAAACAGACTACAGGTTTAAAATGGTGCAATACAAATGTTTATTATAAGGCAAAAATACTGTTACTAACTAATGTTTATCATCATCATCATCATCATAGGGTGTTTCCTCGCCCAACCAGGACAGAATCTTTGCTCCATTTAAATCTTATACACAAACATAGAGAATTAAATTAACAAGGCCAAATAACAACAAGCTCATCTTTCCTCTCGCTTCCCCCTCATCATCATCTAAAGGAGCAGTCCAACATTTTGTAAGTCACATGTTTTCACATGATGGATATCTCTTTGATCTCTGGAACATCTGATAGAAATAGGGAAAAAGCAGCTGGCTAATAACAAACTGCTTCTTTAAAAAAAAAGAAAAAGAAAATCATATTTTTCTTCTAAAAGTAGAAATCCTTATTTTCCTATGAAAAGCATCATAGGAAAAACAAAACTCCATACGTCCCGCTTTTATTTTGTCTCTGTCTTTCCTGCTTTCTCTGTTTGTAATACCCACGCCACTCTGCCTGAATCCGTAAGGAGGCAGTTTTCATTGTAAGATAGCTATTGGTCGGCCATCACATGTTGTTAAATCCCATCATGCCTTTCATGTTGCCGGCGGCTCCTTGCTGGAACTGACGCATCATCGACTGAAGACCAGCCATACCACCTAAAAATAAAATAAAATTGATTATTGTTCATTGGCTTTTTCAGATTTTGAGTTTCAATAATTTCAGTTGTGATTAGTGAATGAGAACCAGAGCCAATAACAGAAGAGGATGCACAAACAGGGACGAGCCCAACAGCAGCAGATTGAAATTGATTCATGGCAGTAAGTGAACTAAACGCTAACTCCACATTATTCCACCAGTATTGTAGTCAAAGACAACGAGGCTTCGGACTTTGATCCCGATGGTTTTCACGAATGTCTTAAAAATTTTTTTTTCTTGCACTCAAATACCCGATAGAGGTTAAAAACATTCAAAATATATGATTAAATGATAAAATATGAGCATGCTATAGAGCCATTGGATACAAACTCTCACCCAGTTTAATTCAGGTGACTACTGATCAATAGGAAATTGCAAAAACTTCTCTTTCCTGTCTCTACAGTAACACCTGTTCAGTTAAGCATCTTCAGCGCTCTGTCTCTCACCACGCTCACACTTTTTAATCCTTTAAAACATGTAATAAATGAATGAATGGAATGAGTTTGAGTGACTCTCTCGCATATGTGACACACAAGCAGACAAGGGCTCACCCATGTGGTGCAGGACTCGGGGATCCATCATTTTGGCCATCTGTTGGTTCAGCTTGGCCATCTGAGATGGGTTCACGTTCTTCGACATGTCTCCTCCTGAAAAAACACCATCAGACACAGATCAGTCCTGCGCTGTTTTCAACGGTGTCTGACCCACACGGAGCTCGGACTTATGAGACATCAGCCCCCCTCTGAGCTCACCTTTAAAGAGGCCTTTGATGCCTCCCATCTTCTTTACCATCTGGGCAAACTTGGTGTACTGAACCAGCAGCTCCTGGACATCTCTGGTGGCAACTCCAGACCCCCGAGCCACCCTCTGAATCCTGTTGGCCTGCTTACTGAACAGCTTGGCTCCATCTTTACTGTCCAGTTCTGTGGACGGTCAGCCAGCCAACATGAATCAGAATGGAAAGAGGGAAATGGCATATACTGATTTCATGTACAGAGAGAGCCTGGACTCTGTTTTTGTTGGTGTATACTATTAAAACATGTAACTGCTGATAAATCGCAGGTTCTCAGAAATGATACAACTTCCATTTTGTTAAAATGGACTAAAACTTGGCCTATGACGTCGTCCTGATAACAAGTAGGTCCCCAAAAAGCCCCCAATCCCCTGCACTTTACACGCAATCCCCTGACTGGACTACTCAAATTATATGTCTGAACCCATCATGTTCAAAAATTTTGTTTTTCAAAAAGAATCTCTATGAATCTCTATAGTGAGTAAAATATTAACTATTAGACTCAAGTATAATATATATATGTCCCAAAATAGTATTTTTTGTAAAAATCCTCCCCCTAGTGAGTTAAATTTGATCTATTCGAGTTAAACATACCAGACAAATCTCCTTGATTCAATTCATATGCTCCAAATTTGGATGAAATCGGTTGCTTCAATTATTCAATTATTGCCTTATGGAATTATGTTGATAAAGCTCCTCCTCGTGTTGGATTTAAACAATTAACCTTTCCAAAAATGATTCAAGTTCTTCCTCACACTAAGGTCTATGTGGGGATAAAATTTTAAAATACATACATTCAAGATACATTCAATAGTTTTTATTTTTTTCAGGATACGATATGTGATCTTTTACAGCAAAATAACTACGTGTTGAATCTGATAATTTAATCTTATCATTCACTGTCAGTTTTGACCTGGAGAAGGCCATTACATTTATATTACATCTCTGTGGATGTGTGCGGATATTTGTATGTGTCGGTGTACCTACCCTGGTCGTTCATGCTGTCCATGATGGTCATCAGTTTCTTCAGTCTGGCCATTGATTCCTGCTCATTTCCTTTACTCATGAAGTCTGTACCAAAACCAGGAATCATTCCCTGAACACATTACAGATCATAAAGTCATACAGACACACACATCATGGTTGGCTCTAAGCGTAATTCAGGCTTGATATGAAAAACCTAAGGCATATTCCTACAAAAAAAAAAAGCAAACATTTGACTGAAGTCAAAGTCACACATCTCGATTTTAGTCTAAATCTGGTCTAGACTGAAAGCTGCATGCCTGGCATAGCCGTCTTGTTAGTGAGAGAGGTCATGTGACTCAGTGTCAGTGGCATTTTTGTGCAGCAGGTGAGAGCTTACCATGATCTGTCCAAAAGGTCCCATCTTCATGATGTTCTGGAACTGCTCGTACATGTCTCTGAGGGTGAACTGACCTGGAGGTCAGAGGTCAGCATTCATACACAATCCTTTTCCATATACTTTCACGCAAAGGGAAAAAAGTGTAACTTACTGTCTGCTTATAATCCCAAATTGCAATGTGTCATTTACAAATGTCAACTGTTGTTGGTTTGCGTGAGAACTGTTAGAGACTCAACTGCTGTTCAGTTTCTTACCATGTTTTAGTTTGTCGATCAGCTCCTCATTGTCATCCAGTTTCAGTTCATTCACTCTGTCAATCAATCCCTCAATGTCTCCCATTCCTGACAGGAAGAAGAGGAGTTACTGAAGTTTCAGTGGAAACAATTAAGACTGAGTAATAATGGTAAACAGTTGTTGCTCTGTTAACCGTTAATTTGGTAATCTTTATTTTTTCCTTGTTTCATTTATTGTACTTTACAGATTGCGTTCGGACATGTGATGTTTTGTATTCTTTATTCATAGATATGAGATTGTCCCCTCTTCGGAGAAATAAAACGTTAATAAGATCTATTTGGAGACGTGTGGATGAATGAATTTAGGTATCACTATGCAATTTTAAATGTGATGTATTGTCACAATAAGAAACTGTCAGGGCCTTGGATGAGCAGTCTATTTAGCGCCATACTGCTGTTTGTGTGATGAAGGAGACACTGATAGTTTTTCACAGCCTCCACAACAGAGAGGTTCAAGGTTTTAAATTAAGTTACCGAGCAGTTTACTGATGAAGGGCTGAGTTTTAAACGGCTCAAAGTCGTCTATGTGTTCTCCTGTTCCGATGAAGATGATGGGACTCCTTGTGGCTGCCACACTGACAGAACGACAGGAGAGTAATGTTAGCCAGCAGAAAGTGTCATACGAAGGAATATCAACTGAAAACCAACAGAAAACAAAGAAAGACGGTCTCACGCGCTCAAAGCTCCTCCTCCTTTGGCGTGTCCGTCCAGTTTAGTGATAATCACTGACGCTACGTCCACTTTGTCTTTGAAGGCTTTCGCCTGAGATTCGCAGGCCTGACCAATCGACGCATCCATCACGTAAACAATGTTGTCTGGTTGCTGTGGAGAAAGTCATATGTATTTGAAATAACCGTTGTAAGTCACAAACAGTCTACTTCAAACATCCACTAAAAACAAGATATTTGCAGAAGCTGACCACCACAGGTCTGAAATGATACACTGGTTGTACTGGCAGCTTGGTCAGATAGTCACCACAGCATTGGAAACTTGTAGCATCTCCTCGAAAAGCGAGTCTTCCTGTTTGTGACGTCCACTCGTGTCCACGATGATGATCTCAAAGTTCTCTCCTTTGAACTTCTCAACACCCTCCGCTGCAATCACCACAGGGTCCATCTCTGTGTAACTGAACAGAACACACGCATATCAGAGGCCGAGCCCAGCAGGAAGCAACAAGTGTCTGACCACAGCTGAATTACTTACCTGCCATAGAAGGGTATTCTGGCTTTGGTGGCATTCTGTTTCAGCTGGTCAAAGGCACCTGAGAAAATCAGGGACGATTGTCAAAGAAACACAAACAACCACAACTGAGTCAATTAGCCAAATGTTTGTAGTATCAGTCTGTCCGATCAGTCAATGTAGTTAGAAGTACACAATGTTGTGTGTAACTGAAGGTGTGTGTTGTGTCGTGTGTAACTGAAGGCGTGTGAAGTGTTGTGTTGTGTGGAGCTTTGTGCAGTCCGGAAAGGATGTGCAGTTTTGAGTACCGGCTCTGAAAGTGTCGGCACAAATCAGGCAGGTCTTCCAGCCTTTCCTCTGATAATAATAAGCCAGCTGCAGAAAAACAAAAAACGTGTTCAGTCAACAAACATCGGCAGGAGGCGCTCAGCATCAAAGTAAAATACAGCAAATACTGATACAGGCGCGTGATTTCACCTTGGAGCAGGTTGTAGTTTTCCCACTGCCCTGCAGACCAACAAACATGATGACATTGTTCTTCCCTTTCGTGGGAGTCCAGGCCTTCACACCAGGGTCCACCAGCTGTAGATACACACAGTATGAACACTTACTGCTAGTGCTAATGTATACTGTAAAAGAAAACTATAAAAAATATCACTCCTTGTCTGATTGTTAAAACAAACAGCTCTCAACATTCTATTTCAAGTTCTACAAAAACTTTTCATGTTTGAGATCCCAACCTTGACAAGCTCCTTGAAGACGGCATGTTGGATCATTCTCCTCTTGTTCAGACCTGAAGCCATCTCCTCCAGGTCTATGGCAGACCTGAGGAGATAAAGCCACAGACAGAGCATACACTTCACTCACAGCTTATGGACAGAACTGGATTAGGTTTATTCCTGGATCAGGACTCGGGGCGTTTTAAGGCTCCTTTATATTCTGTCTATGTATGAAAACAGATTCATCCTTTAAAAATGGTGTATCTATCTATCCTAACATATTTCCAAATGTCCTCTGCGTGGTCATGAATACATCCACAAGATGGCAATGACGACACAAAGTTTCAACAATAACAAGAATGGTGAAGAAGGTAAAGGTTAATAATGTATATAGTAAACAAAAAGTAAGGAAAAAGGAGGAACCACTGCACATGACATCGCTCTATGAGTTTCCAACATGCGGATGGAAAGTTCTCTAACTTTTTCCTCCCTTTGTCATGTAAGAAGTCATTTTTTGTGTCTTGTTAGAGTTATCGCTACAGAACCTCTGGTGAGGCTCCAATTTGTCCGTATCTATAAGCTTTGAGCGTAAATGAGCCGTTACACTTACTTGACGTTCTCTCTCAGCTGTTTGACCAGTTTGATGTTGACATCAGCCTCGAGCAGCGCAGCACACACCTCCTTCAACATGGCATTTAACACCTGAAACATAGACAAATGTGTTGTTCGCAATCATTTCTTTATCTGCCAAATGTAAAATAAATTGGATTATACAAGTTTCACATGACTGGACAAATGAATGGGTTTGATATACATATAATGAATAGTTGGGGGGAAACAGAATGACATATGGGGAGGAGTTATTGTTTATTCTTAAAAAAAAAAAAGACCAAACCTATCAGTATTATGCTTGGGATGTGACTTATTTCTGCTCATTTCCAGTCTAGACTGCTAAAAACTAAATATACTTAATGTGGCACTGAATAGTTAAATAAAGACAAAAACAAGTTAAAATAAGAAAATTTGGTTGAAATGATTGGGAAGATATTATTCCCATGATCTCAGTGTGTCACAGTTGTAAGTTACCTCTTCATTGATGATGGTGGCGTTGCTGAGTGACCTCAGCGCTGAGGTAATCTTCCTCCCCAGGTCGGCTAACACCATGATGGCGGTCCAAACTGATCTGGAAGGAGACACAAACAGTCAGCACATGGTTTTATTCAGCCTGAACTGAGGATGATAAATACTAGTAAATAGTCACATGGACAGACAGTGAAATAATTGGCTCGTCTATTTTTATCATATTATTCAAGATAATACGAGCTACATGCACCCACAGTGGGAGATCAGACGATAGCAGTTGAGGACACACCGATATTAGAGTCTGTGATATTATTTGCTCTTAATAATGTTTTGGAACCTATAGTTGCATCCCTGAAGAACGAAAAATATCCAAAGTTGAACCCTTCATAGAAACATAAGAAGGAGCCCTGGTTGTGTGAGCAATAAGCCACTAACACCACTGTGTGTATTTATGTTATTTCAGCAGTAATCCAAAACTGCCAGAAGCCGGGATAGGATATATGTATGCAACACTTTTCCGGTTTCTCCAGCTTTAATATTCATGTGTCTCAAAACGTTTGAAGTCTGGATATGATGTAACACACCCAAACAGAAAGAGGGGATACTTGAAAAACAATACGATAATGTGTATACATGTAAAATTCATTGATATCATAGGGGTTGATGTGTCCACTCACCCTGTGCTAGAACTGAAATTTCTGTATGTGTGTGGAGGGGAACCCCCCTAATGAGCCCACTCTGGGAGTCAGCAGGTCAGCTGACAGGTGAATATCGAAGCACCCAGACACTTTCTGTGCAGAGGAAAGAGAAATTAATCAACAAGTTTTACATTCACATTAGTCTTTGAACACAACATTATGCATTTAGAATAACAGTTTTAGCTCTGTTGTATGTATGTATCCATTACAACAGGACTCATGTTCCTGTTGGTAGTTTACAAAGTGACCATAAACATAAAAACAAACTTCATTGCCACGCTCTGTAGTATTCTGATGGTGAACACCTCTTCCTGCCTCAACTTTTATTCATGCAAAAAAAAATATGGTACTGTTGAATCCTGTCTAAAACTTTGGGTCCAGTATAGATTTCAGTTTGACCCACAGCTATAATCAACAAAGGTACCGTGGGTAGACTGACAGCTGAATGTTTTTTTTTGCATTCTTTCAATAATTAGCTGAGAAATGTTCAACTTCAAAATAAATTATTTGTATACCTTTCTCGGCTCTCCATTCATTTAAGAGCACTATTTCAGCTAAATATTCCAATTTTCATAGACGTGTTTCAGATTCTCTTGGGAACTGGATCTGAGACAAGATCCTATACAGGGCACAGATGTTTTGATGATTGATTTCATTTAATTCCATTTATCAAGACTTGGGACTGGAACTAGAAGTACACTGGCTTGTGACCCCCATGTAGCTGGGATCCATTCTATTATTCTTTGATTAATTATTGGTTAAAAAAATCGTTGGCACATTATCTAAAGTATCCAACACAAATATCAATTCAGAAGACATTATAACTTTGTTCGGGGTTCCATCAGCTCCACGTGACCTTTCCTCCTCTGAAAATACATTTTAGCATTTACCACCCTGTTAGCCTGGAGACTGACATTCTAATTTGGAAATCACTTTACTCATACACATTGCATTAGGAAATTTTTATATTTTCTTAATTTAGAAAAAGTAAGATTCTCAATGCTGTATCTTTCTTGTACATTTGTAAAAGTTTTTTACATGTTAGAAGAGTTACCCTGACAAAAATCTTACTGACAAAATGTTCTTGTTTCACTGTAAAGGTTTCTCTCTCTCCCTTATTACAGGGGTAGTGTCAGTAGCTCTATCCTGCTGCTGGTCAAACCTATTTTAGTCTCAAGGTCTTCATGTCAGCACTTATGTTTTTTCATGTATTTACATTTTTTAGGCTGTGAATTCTTATCTTGTGCTGCTGGGGTATATACCAATGGGAGGGGGTTTGGGGTAAGATTGACAAAGGGAGAGGACAGATTTTTTGTTTTTATTTATCTGAAGGACATTCTCAAGCAGCAAGGTGACGTCTCTAGCATCTGCGCTCGGTGTTCTCCTCTCCATATTAAAGCTACTGGGAAAAGAACCACTGACTGATATTATACATACGTTTACAACCAAAGTGAGGTATAAGCATGAATCTATCTGCCACTCATCAAGTTTAATTTGGATCGGTTATCACGGTGGCCGCTGATGTCACGCTATGTTTATGGTCTAACAATGAGCAATTAATAATCAGAATTTTGGTGCGTGTTTTTAATATTCAGATAGTGAAATTTTTCATTCAATACAGGATATTTCAATTATCTTAACCATTATGAGCATCATCAACCATGAAAAAGTAGCCGCTGGGTTCATATAAAGAGAAATCCAAAAGGAATCCTAAAGGGATATTTAAAGTACAACTTTTTTATAAGCCATGGTATACTTGCAAATTGACACGCCATAAGTCACGCAAAGTATACACATAAATGTGTCCAGACGTTGTTACTAAAATTAGGAAAAAATGGCCCTCCCTGTTTAGAGAGCACTCATTGGTGCGACAATTAACTATGGATTAATGTATTACTAATGGAAACATGATTGAGAACATGATTTTCTCAGGCAAGTTCTTGAACATCTTTATTTTTTCCAAGTTGGCTAGTGGACATTTATTCTGGATGGACATCAGAGATACGGATATCGTCATGAAGTGTAATCCACACAGTTATATAAATATTGGTTTCATTTTTGTGTGTTTACCTTTGACCCAACTATGACTGAAAATGAGGAGTAATTTGTTTTTTAAAGTCAAATTAACATCCTGTGGAATACTTGACTTCAACTCTCCACTTGGAGATGCCTTAAAATGTAGATCTCTAATATATTCCACTCCCTGTGCAACCTTTTTGAGTATATTCCACATTAATAACTGTGTTTCCTCTGTTGTGTTCAGACCATATGTCTAATCTGCATCGAATTGACCTCAGTGAGGCTGCTTGGCCGATCACATCAAACCAGGCACCTCTGATTGATTGATTGATCGGTGCTCCACTTGTTTTAGTAAATTCACTTACGGCCGTCATATAAACGGCGGTCAAGATTACATTTTTTGTATGGCCTATAACATATCCAGTACATAAACAAACTGCAAGGAAGTGTTCGGTATAACCCCAATAATTTCCCAAGCCATATGAATCAGTTGGACCAGTCTAGACTTCAGTTGCACAAGGAGTTATCAATCCAAACTGTGATGCCATATCTGATGAGGTTCTAAAAGACATCGTGATGAAAGACGAACATAAATTTTGTATTTACACCAAGCTGCTGCATAAAATGCCGTTGTTGTTGCAGACTTCTAAAAAGTCAGTCCACATACATGTTCCAGATTAATGAGTTGTCAACAAAAATGCAGAGATAATTTATATAATAACAATAATAATAATAATACATTTAATTTATAATGCATGATGAAACCTGTGAGATATTTTCATCATGGAGACCACAGGCCTGTGGTTACCCACCCCATAGGGTCAAACATCATCTCCTCTCTCTTTTCAACATTCAGACTATGGTACCTGTCACACAATTTCACATGGCTTTTTACCGCTGAAAAATAGTGAATAGTGGTTCATTTATCTTTTTCCATCAAAGCTAAGATGGCCGACTAAACTGATGATTTGATCATTTAATTGACCAGGTTTTTACTTCCACACTTGTTAGTGTATAGGTTGATCACAGTCATATGAACACAGTCAGCTACAATGGAAGTCAATTCATATCAGCAGAAGGTAATCACTTGATATGAAGAAGAACAGTAGTTCTTCAGTATCACCTAATTTGTTTTGAAACCTCTGACAACCATGTATACGAAATTATTTTCCGTCCGAGTCCGGTCTATCCTTTCATCAGTCTGTCCTTCTCTCTCTATGTCATTCTTCAATCTAAATTGACACTAAGTCAGCTGTGTACAGCGTCAATGCTAACATTAGCGTAGCATCTACTTGCAGTGAGCTGAGGTTAGCAGTTAGCTTAGTTAGAATTGCGTTAGCTGTTCAGAGTATTCACACCAATATTTTCGGTCAAATTTTAGTCCGTCATATCTTTGAAAAATAACTCCTTTCCTAAAAATTATAAAATATCACCTGCTCACTCTTACCGGATGTAAGTTGTGTTTAATCGCACAGCATCTGCAAAATACAGAAACTCTGGCAGAGGTACGTCATCCAATGCAGTCTGACCCGGAAACTGTCTTTATCACGTTCATTGGGCTTCCTATAATAGAAACTAGAAACACATCACTGCCACCTGTAGACTAGGAGTGGTCAGGTATTTGATATATACCTCCCTATGACGTCATCTTCCATCGTCACATCCAAGGCCAATGTGGATATTGAAATTAAACAACCAAAAGCATAGATAAGGGGGAATTAAACAGTGGCAGATGACTTGGGCTAAATGAATAAAGAGAAAGAAAAATGAAGTAGGAGATACAAAAAGAAGGATATCTAACGGAAAGGGGATAGCAATAATAAGCAGGTTAAGACACAACAGAACATCTCTTTCTTTCAGCCCGTAATACCACGACGTTTTAGAAACAATTCATTGAATGATTAAAAAACAAAGCATAAACTATTTTGACTATGGACGATAAAAACATTACTCTTATTGTTTTTAGTGGACACAAAGTTAGATCTAACGGTGAATATTTTCCTCATTCTAGCTAAATTAATTTATTCAGGAGGTCAAATTTATGAAGACCCCACCCCTCTTCAGAGACTTCTATATTGGAGTTCTGCGATCTCCATGTACTACTGAAAGATGACCTCTCAGAAGTGCCTTAATTGATAATTAATGATGGGATTTTACTTCATCAATACATTTAGTTTTTTTTTTTTTTTTTTTTTTTCATATGGGTTATGATTTACACTATACTGGTCGTTTTTTTTTTTATCATTTCATCCTTCCCCGGGAATTTGTGAGACTATGATTTGGCCGGTTTCTGTTGTCTACTTGCTGATTCCCCTTTTGTGGTGTATTCAGTTAAAAAAGAGAAGAAAAAAAATAAACTAAGGTCATACTTGTGAAAATGCCAAATCTTGCAATGAAGATGTACAAACACTAGCATACCAACAATACATTCCCCAGAACATAAACTTGACTTCAGCACTCCCTGGTGGAGTAAAGTACACAAAACTGTTCATTGGCCAAGAGCTACAACATGCTCTGGGCCCAATTGACTTCCACTCAAGTTCTATAAAAACACACCTGATATAATTTTCTATGAAGACTGATGACAGTGTTGTGGCAAAAAACGAGCAATATGGAAGCAACAGTTTGTCAGAGAGCAGAAGGCATCCTAATCCCAAAAGAAAGAGTTGTTGCTGATATCAGCCTTTGTTTATTGAAGGCACAAATCCTCTTCAGCGTAGTGGCTAATAAGCTTTCTGTCTATTTAGGAAAGAAGCACTACATAAACACATAGGTGTAGCTTGGAGCAGACAAATACGATCAGATGTCAAAACCAAACTGCTATAATGGATGGGAAAGATATCCATGTTGTTTTCTTGGATCATGCCAATGTATTTTGCTGAGTGCCACAGAACTGCTTTGGACTTCTTCAATGTCCCAGAGGGTAATGTGGCACACCGTCAACGACTTTCCATGACACACAATCATATGTGATAACTGACTACACCACAACATGGCAACATCTGGAACTACGTGTTACTGAGGAATGCACCATCTCCCTACTAGCCTTCACAATGGCCATGGGAGTCATGATCCAAGCCTCTTGGTGGTTGGTAGGAGGGTAAAAAATCAAAGCTGGTCTGCATCCCCTTCCATCAGGGCATACATGGATGATATGACAACGCTCACCACAACCAAGGCATGCATTAGGCAACTGCTGAGATAAATGCAGACCCGAGAGAAAGAAAAAAAAAAGGCAGAGCAGGTCAAGGAGTAACAGTCATCAAGGGGAAGCTGTCAGAGCAACACTTCTTCATTGGTGGGGAGCCCATACCAAAAGAAAAAACTAGTCAAAAGGCTTGGACCCTGGTATGATGCAACCCTCGAGGACATGAACCAAAAAGATCAACTTAAGTAGTACACCATTAGGGGTTTGGATGGTACACACAGGAACTTGCTCCTTGGCAGTCAGTTTGGTCTCTTACCCCGGCTGATGTGGCCATTTATGATCTATGAGATTCCAGTTTCAAAAGTTGAAAAACAAAAAGTTGATCAACTGCTTTGCCAAAAAGTGGGGTAGTTCTCCTTAAATGCATCGGAAATATAGGATTGTATGGAAAAATGCATCCTGAGCGTGGCCTTGTCATTGGAGAGAGATGCCAACTGGGAACACGGCAACTCCATCTCAGCATTAAAGTCTTGAGGTCAAGCATCTATCTTCTTCTCCTCTCCAGCCCTCTGTTTCTCTCAATAAGAAACAAAAATATTGTTATTATTATTATATTGTAATTATTATTCTTTTGTTGTGGATTTAGTGACTGATGGTAAAAAATGTAAAAAGGAGTCAGTATCAAATTTGTTGTTCAATAGATTTGATGTCACTGCACTGTGTTTCTCATAGGAGCATTAGGGTAACAGTTTTCTTTGAAAAGTTCTGACTTTAAAGTCAGAATGAGTCAGAATTGAAGGAAGAATTATAGTAGTTGAAAAAGAAATAGAAATAGGCCAGTCGAATCCAAAGTACCTGGGCATGAACAACTTATGATCTTCCCACACTTTCTGGATGTTAATCCGATAAGCAGCGGATTACTAATACTAGGAGAAGGTTTTCAGACTCAAGGAATTAGATATCACTTAATTTCGATCTGAATTAAGCAACATCATAATTTCATTGATATTATGGTTATCAACATTGATACTATGAATGCACGTGAATTTGTGTTTGATACCAATTCACAGTTTGAACCCACTTCCTTCTGTAATTCCATGCTAAAGTCCATACCCCATAATAAAGCAACAGGATTTTCTTGAGACATATTTAAAAGAAATATCACCTCGACCCTTTGCTATGAAACCTGAAAATTACCCCAGGCACCTCCCACTCTGTTGATAATGTGTTCTTTGTAATATTTCTACACCTTGATTGGAGTCCACTTGTGGTAAATTAAAATGATTTGAAATGATTTCACGCCACAAAGCTGACAATACATAACAGTGCAAAAACCAAACCATGAGGTTGAAGGGACTGCCTGTAGAGCTCAGACACTGGACTGTGTTGAGGCAGAGATCTGGGTAAGGCCAGAAAAATGTTTCTGCTGCCTTTAAGGTTTCCAAAAGCAGAGTGGCCTCAAAAATTCTTAAATGAAAGAAGGCTGGAATAACCATCGAGCTTGTAGTTTGTAGGCATGCCACTAAAGGACATTAAGAGACAAGGTTCTCTGGTCTGATGAGACCAATATTAAACTGTTTGGTTCTAAGCATCATGTCTAGAGGAAACCCGGTACTGCTAATCACCTGCCCAATACCATCCCGGCATTGATGCATGGTGGTGCCAGCATCACTCTGTGGGGTGTTCGTCATCAGCAGGGACTGGGCGACTGGTAAGGGTCTGAACGGAGCAAAGTACACATACAGGCTTCATAAAAACCTGGTCCAGATCAATTATGGTCTCAGACAAGTTTCTTCTTCCAAAACATTAACCCGAGCATAAAGCCAAGACCACACAGGAGTGGCTGAGGGACGACTCTGTGACGATCATTGAGTGGCACGGCCAGAGCCCAAACTTGAACCCATTCGATCATCTCTGGAAAGACCTATTTATTTAAGGCAATTTATATAATTCTGTTTAGTAACCCCTCACTTGCTTAAATATACCAAAAGAAAATCCTACTTATTGAGTAAGACTTTCTCATTAGCCATAGTTAATGCCTCCTAGGTGGCCCCTAACCTTTGGTGTTTAGAATGTACTTTTTGAATGCACTATATTATTGAAATGAGTGGCAAACACATACAACATAACTGGGGAGACATGCCCCAGTGTGTGAATGGCATATTCAATTTTAAAAATCTTTCATATGGAATTGCAGTGATGTAATGTTTGAAGAATCACCTTCACACAAAATACATCTTTGCTCATGTAAGGACAGATAGTGGCACTGAGACAGGATAGAGCATGATGCTGCACTGGCAGCAACTGGAGTGCAGCTAGGGCTAGTTTTTGATCAGAGCAACAACTAAGCCTACAACGCAGTAGCTAAATGGATTTTCATGGGTTGTTATGCCAAATAATTCATGAATGGTACAGCAGTGACACGGCAAAGAAAGCCAAGCTGTTGGCACAAGCTTCTGGATGAAATTGTACTTTGCAAACAATTTACAGACAAGCTGTTAACGTTCACTCTGTGGCAGAAATCATATGTTTTGTGACCCCTCTTTATGTGGTTGTCTGCAAAATTAGTCTGCAATTCATCATGGATGTAGTGAGAAAAATAAATCTTCAAGCTGAGACGTTATGAAGTAAAAAAAAACAACCTCCAGTGCCCATAAACAATTAGTCATGCATCTGAGTCTGTTTCAACCCCCACTCCTCCCTCCAAGATGAGTAATATGACGAATCACATCAGTGGATACAGGTCATATACACAGATCATCCTTAACATTATAACCACTGATAGATGAAGTCAGAATAACATTGATAATGGTTACGATGGTACCTGTTAGTGGGTGGGCTATACTAAACAGCAAGTGAATAGTTTGTCGTTGAGGGGCAACTGTAGCTCACTTGGTAGAGCGTTCTTCCACTTTTCTGAAGTTCAGTGGTTGTGGGATCCCACTGGAAGGTTGGACAAGCACATTTTGGTTCTGACAGTAAAGTTTCAGAACACTGATTGCATCATGGAACAATTTTAGTAGAAAAAGGAGGACCTTCACAATAATTCACATGTTTTTTTGTTTGTTTGCTTTTTCAAGTATTTAATATCCTGTATTTCTCAATCCACCACGGTATTATGATAACCTGATCCAATACAAATGTTGACATAAATGGCATATACGTAAATATATAATCATATATCATACGAAAAAAACAACGTGTATTGCACATAAGTTAAGTTCCATTACATGTACAATTTATGTCGTTGTGTTGCAAATTATTCTTTTCTTATGTCCTCTATATGGTACAATAAACTTTCAGATAATAGTTCAGCAGCAGCTGTAGTTTTAATGGTTGCCACTTTTTCTCGGTTTTACCAGCAGATGTCAGCAAAGAGCAACATTAAGCATGATTCTCTGTTGCTTTATCATCTACTTCTGGCTGAGATGTACTTGTTTGTGCTCTTATCATGACAGATGGCACTTAAACAGCTTGGATAGGAGAGATAAAAGATAAAAGCACAATGCAACCATAAGGCATGCGCACCGCCATGCACACACATACACACTTCTATTCTGCAAACCATGGTATTGTAAGTATTGGCAAATATTTATGAATCCACTATTTTAATCACTGATCATTTTCTTTTATTGGATCCTTTTCTAGCAGCAGGTCTACAGAAATCTTGATTATCATGCTAAAAAGTAAGTGCTACAATGGTCACAACTGCAGTGCTAACAAACACAGAATATGAATAATAAATGAGCCTGATAGGAGACTATAATGGATTTGTCAGGTACTAAATCCTAAACCTAAATTGGACACGTTTTGTCATTGCAAGTTGTTATGTCAGCATTTGCACAGGTATTCACTATTCTTCTGGGAACCTTGAACCCTCAAAACAACTGACTTACAGTTAACCTTGGACTTTTTGTCCAGTTGTTAATCCAGCCATGGACACAATAAAATTAATTATATTAATAAAGCTGGATTCTAAAATGATTTATTTAAAAATAACCGTTGCTGCAAAACAAAGGGCTTTAATGGTCATAATGGTGGAATGCTAAAATCCCTGTTTGGAGCATAAGAATATTTCACATGTGGAGAAAATTTAGACGTCTAAATGATTCAGCACCCACGCTGCCATCCATGCCGCTCATCCACCAAACAAATCTCATGCTGCAGCTCTTTAAAAGAGCTTTTTCTAATAATATAATTTTTTTTTATATTTAACTGAATATAACTATTTTAGCATGTATCACGAACCATCTTCAAGATCTTATTTTGTTCTCACGCACATTTTCTTCTCCCAACATAAGTACGTCTTTGTGTATTAATATTACATATTAGAGGAAATAATTGTGAGTAGAGGACAGGCAGTGTTTGGAATTTTTGTAGGCAGACCTGGATATTGTTTCTCTTAATAATCAAAAGGTAGGCAGCTGAGTCCCAGCAGAGTGGGCTTTGCCAACTCCTGTTATATTCCCTCCTTTCACAGTGTAATGAAGTGAAACCAGTCCCTGCTGCTGGTGCTGCTGCTGGTGTTCAAATAGTATATATATGATGAACCTCATTCCTATGTGTGGGGTTACTTTGTCAGCAACTGGATGGGAACTATCCTGTTTTATGTGAGTTAGAGTGAATGCATTTTAGTCTTTATTCAGAGAGGATAGCTGGAGCTTTATTTCATATGTGAATTTTAACAGGGAGGTATTTTCTATTCCCCACTTTGTGAAAGAGGAAAAGGTTGCCCGTTTTCAAATTTCTACAATTAAAACTAAAATACAGGGTAACGACCTGTCAAACTGTAATTTGCTAGGAATTTGATCACTGATGAAGACAAACCTTGTCTTCTGATCATTTGAGGAAAAGGAATTAACTTGAGAAGTCTCAGTTGTCTCATGTAAACATATGGATTTATTACAGACAGATCTGTTATAACAGAGAAGATTCCAGCACACTCAGGTGCGAGTCAAAGTAACAATGAAATTTATGAAAAATTTCTTTGCATATTTTATTTCTTTCCTGTGGTGTCCCCTAGGGCACCATCCTTAGCCCCTTACTCTTAAAGTATACATGCTGCAACTAGGTCATATTATTCACAGGTTCAGTCACATTTTTCATTAAGAAATAGAGACTCAACAGGTGCTCAACAGCACAGTTGAGCAGGACCTTAAAGGGTTTTAATAGTGATATGGTTTGGCAAAAAAAAGTCAACAGGAAAAACACAAATTGTGTTTGAGCTTCTGAAATGTCTGTGGAAATTATAGTTAAATCTACACCAATCAGTCATACAATCAAAAAAAACTGACAGGTTAAGTCAGAATAACGTTCATGACCCCATTTTATTGGCAGCTGTCAGTGGGGGTGTTACATCAAGCAGCAAGTGAACATTTTTTCTGTGACTTTGACAAGGGACAAATGGTGATGGATGGATGACTTGGTCAGAGCATCTAAAGAACTGCAGGTCTGTTTCAGTGCTCCTGCTCTGTAATGGTTAGTTCCTGCCAAAGTGGTTATGGAAGGACAACTGGTGAACCAGTGAGTGGGTCATGGGCGCCAAAGGCTCGATGATACAAATGCAAAGCAGAGGCCAGACTTTGATTCCACTGAGGAGTTACTGTCATACAAATTGCTGAAAAGGTCCATGCTGGTTCTGATAGATTTATTCTGGTTGTAAAAAGAGGACCTACATATTATGAGGTCAAATAGTTTTAATGTTTTGCATGATGAATTATATTGCTTTGCACCTATAAAACATTATCAGTCTTCTGATGAACAAGTTAAAAAAAAAAGAAGAAGATTGGAACGAGGGAACCAGAATTAAACGCCTTTTTATTACGAGCATTCCTTTCCCCTGGCAAAACCTGGCAAATACGTTACCCACAATGCAACCTTAACAACTACATCAACTAAATATTTTTGGTTGGCTTTCTTCTTTTAAAATCCACAACCCCAGATTTCCTCAGCTTGTTGTTTGTAGTCCCAACCGACTCCTTAAGAGACAGTGTGGATGTTTAAAAAAGAATAAACAGTATGGTGCGATACTGTTGCTGTGTCCAGCTCACCCATAACAAACTTAATTTATGCTGTACAAATAGCCCATCATAGCAAATAAAACCTTATTAATCAAAAACCACCCCGGGGACTCCCTATAGTAGCAATTCATACATAGTAACCAAGCGTTAAAGCAAATGGACAGAAATTTAACAAAGTCAAAATTCCGGCATGACTATTAAAGGTTGAGTAATGGTTTTAATAAAGTATTTTCTACAAATTGCGCTCAGCTTGGCAATAGATTAGATTAGATTAGATAACCTTTATTAGTCCCACAATGGGGAAATTGCAGGGTTACAGCAGCAGAGCATGTTACAGAATAAAAATACAGAATAACAGTAAAGTATGTGCAAATAAATTAAGGTAAATGTACAGTTGACATGTTGGGAAGTGTATTGTCCCATAGTGAGTGATACAAGGAAGGTCTGAAGAAAATGGAAAATAGAAAAACTAAACACCCAATGTGTAACACAGGTACATATAACTTTTCTGCCTCAGATGCCACCTTAGCATTCTCTTGATCACTATCTCCCTCCTGTCTCCTGATTGGACAACTTTCTTTCTTCTCTCTACTTCTGGCCGAAGACAAGATTGAAACAAACAAACAAACAAAAAAATCTAATTCTAATACTCAATTTTTCTGTTCCTGACATCTCAGGTATTATTCATAGGAAATGTAGTACATTATATTTAGAGTTTCTAGCTAATTGGAGGACACATACTTCAAAAAAAGAGTTGGTTGAGGTGGTTTGGGCATCCGATCAGGATGTCCCCAGGAAGCCTCACTTTGGAGGTTTTGTTTGGAGGGACTAAACATCTCATCTGACCGGAGTTATTGCCTAAATATGAAAATCTTTCTGATTTCCCAAGATTTATGGTGATTTTTGGGGCAATTGTTGAAGATAAAGGGATTTGTTTAGCAATGAATGTATTTATTATCCTTCGAAAATTCTTCATACATAAGTAGAGATTTCCTAAATCACACCCTAACTGCGTTTTGTTTTTTCACAAAGAAGTGTGTCTTTACATTTTGTCTTTGAAATTTCTTAAGAAAAAGAATGCCATGAAACTGTGTGACTTAATTGACATAGTTAATCTGACAGAGATCCTCAAGCCCCCCCCCCCCCCCCACCCCCATTTTTAATAATTGTTTATGCTTGTCTGTTGTCTGGAAAAGAAAAAGTCCCTAATGTGACATGCCATTCAAGTTTGTATATTTTTTTCCATTTTGTTCAATAAGTTCTTCAGTTTTTCAAAAGAAAATCTCATCTGACCGGGAAATACCTTGGGATCCTCCAGAGATTAGCTGGAGAGCATTGCTGGGGAGAGGGACAGCTGGAATATCCTACTTGATTTAAACTGCCACCGCAACCTTGGCAGAAAAAGATGGAATGGAATAGGTGACACAAAACTTGTTCACAGCGAAAAGGAGTCATGTTGGACATACTAGGCATTCAGACCGGCGCGATGTTCTGCTGGTACTGTCTACTAAACTAAAACAATCAGCTGAAAGATGCTAAAATCGTAGTGGAACTGAAAATACTGGGTTTGAACTCTCTTTAGGCTCAACAGTATGAGCAATTCTATCTACATCAGTTGGCATTCCACCAACTGTATACATTCTGTTAAAAAGATTATTTCTGTTAAAAGGAGGCTGAAACATGTGCATTTAATTCTCTATGTGTTTGTGTGGTTGTGTTTGTGCGTGTGTGTGCGTGTGTGTGTGTAAAATATTTGTTGTATATTTTATATCATGCAATATTTCTATGTATGTTCAAACCAAGAGCAAAGCTAATTAATTCTGTCTTTGCTGCATCTGCGCTGGCTTTCTCTTGCATTTAGAATTTATCTCAAGGTCATCCACCTTAGATAAAAATCTCTTAATGCGCTGGGACAAAGCTACGATACTAACTCCCTTCTTTACTGCCTTCAAAAAAAATTTGGCCATCTGCTGCTGCCTATTGGATGCACCCAGACGCAGAGGAGAAAAAATTAGGGATGCAACTTTTGTCAAGTACCCACAGATATAATATAATCAATAAATTTAATCAGAATATGTAACTTAATAAAACTTACTCCCTCACAATCAAACCATTACATTGCATCTCGTTTGTACACTACCTTAGAACTACTTCAGAATCAGAGTCAGAATCAGCTTTATTGGCCATGTATATACATACAAGGAATTTGACTCCGGTAAACTGAGCTCTCACAGTACGAACGTCATATAAATAATTTTAAATAATTTTACTTACAATATGTTGTGACATATTTGCTGTAATTGTAAAAGATAAGATAAGATAAGATAGGATAAGATAAGATAGGATAAGATAAGATAAGATAAGATAAGATAAGATAAGATAAGTTAAGATAAGATACGATACGATACGATACGATAAGATAAGATAAGATAAGATAGGATAAGATAAGATAAGATAAGATAAGTTAAGATAAGATACGATACGATACGATAAGATAAGATAAGATAAGATAGGATAAGATAAGATAAGATAAGATAAGATAAGATAAGTTAAGATAAGCCTTTATTAGTCCCATAACGGGGAAATTGCAGCGTTACAGCAGCAAGGAGCAGACAGAACAATAAAACAGAATAAAATAGAAATCCTAAATATAAATATTAAAATATACTAGAATATTACACTATCATATAAATATTTCACTATAGTATAAATATTACACTATACAATAAAAATATAAAATAACAATATATACAATAAGAAATAAACAAGTGGCAGTATCCAGTGAATTAAATGTGCAATGTGAAAATGTAAACACATTTAATATTACACATTATTAATTCAGGTTTAGTAACTATTCAGTATTTCATCCTTACTCTCATTTTAGTTTATTTTGATTCCTGTCATTATCCCTGTTTTTATGCATCTGTCTCTGCCCGACGGGTTCAAACATTTTTAAGCAGCATTTGATGAAATGTTTTTAATGAGGTAGGGAATCCTACTACTCTGGATCCAAATTTCTTTTCAATTCTTGCAGGGCAGGGACTAGTAGATGTTTGCTTCTGAGCTGCCACACATCAAACAGTAGCATCTGGATCTAAGCAATATTCCAAAATTGGTTTTCCAGAACTAACTTTCAGAAATTCCTTACTGAATTACGAAGCGATGACGCTATAGATCTGAAACAGAGATTAAATTGTGCCAGAAGCCATGCTGATTCAGTTAGGTTTCAAATTTGAAAAATCCTCAAAAATGAGGATGAGAAAACCACCATAAGAGATACAACTGTCAAACTAATAATTATACCAATGTGGATAAGTTTCCATGTCAAAGAATCATACTGTGAAGGTTAATTCTATAAACTAAAACGGAGCTGTCGTGGTTGGTGCTTGTGCTGTCTGAGTGCTGCTACTCACAATTGCTACGTTTTTAGTATTTTTATATTAACCCAGCAACGAGGGGTCACAAGCCAAAGTACCTGTAGTGCCGGTCCCAAGAACGGATCAATTGGAAAGGTTGCGTCAGGAAGGGCATCTGGCGTTTAAACCTATTCCAAATGCATTTGCGGAACCCAAAACTTATTTCCAAACCCGATCGGTTTACCGAGCCTAAAGTAGTAGTTATCGATGTAGTAGCTGTAGTAGTAGTTGTAGAAGTAGTAGAAGTAGTAGTACTAGTAGTAAGAGTAGTAGTAGTTTGATCAGGAGAGAGAAGGAATAAAGTAAAGACAAGGTTTCAACAGTTGAGAAATTATGGCCCAACAACTTCTGGAGATAAAGCCTCCCCCCAGTGCCAGAAATATACAACCCACCATTCCCAAAATCCATCCATTTCTTCCTGCCAGTCGGGTCTATGTCGTATAAAATTAAAAAACGATCCGTGCAGCAGTTTTTGAGTTGTGAGGCTAACAGGAATGTTGTTGGGACGTGGCGGATACGGACATGCCAGCGGAGATGACGATTCCACGATTCCAATATCTCCGATTTTGGGATATTATGACAGCAAGGACTCTTGCGTGAGTCTCTACGTATAAGAATGCAGAAGGGTATAACATAAACTACCGACCAAAGCGTACAAGAGAATATTATTCCTGACCGAACTTCCACTTTAGCTTCATAGGTATAGGTATTAATATGAGTATTAGCAGTATTAGTATTAGTATAAGTATTAGTATAAGTAGTATTAGTAGTATTAGTATTAGTATAAGTATTAGTATAAGTAGTATTAGTAGTAGTAGTAGTAGTAGTAGTGTTACCACAGCAGCTGTCAGTCAGCACATCAGCGTGAAACCTGAGGCGGAACTACTTCTTTCATTGCTCATCTCCTCTAGTAGTGTGGACCAAAATGATCACCCACCCATATAAATATGACTCCTTTGTTGTTGGACATTGTACAAGTGTTAAAGTCCTCAACAGTGGGCCTGTGACTAAGATGTTTTTCCCTATGTCAGCCTGGTGAAAGTTTCTACATACCAGAGGGTCAAACCTGTGGTTTCGCTCTCTCAGTCCTGATGGATCTGATCCAACCCTCTTACGTCGGACACCAGCTGTGCTGTCTTTCTATTGAACTGCAATGTGTGACGAACTGGACTTTGATTCATGCTGACAAACATCTTTAACGCATCTGAGATATCAAAATGTCTGGTCATCCTGTTCCCTCAATTAAGCTGTTTTTCCTCACAACCCCACACAGATTTGTCCTTAATTCTTAGTTACAGTCCAACAGCACACTCACTAATCATCCCCCATATTGTCAAACACTGTCTCTCGTGTTCTTCATGAGGAATTACAGACTGATTGTTCACTTTCATGGCAGTGCTGTCCTCAAATCCTCCTGGTGATGTTTTGAGCTGTAGGCCACAAAGACGGAGGGATGTGTGATGCAAAGGAGGATATAGAGATGCTGCTTTGCATTTGATCGACCTCTTACGCTTTCATCAGTGGTGACGAGAACTTCTCCTCAGCCACGATTAGAGGGGCATGTAGAGAGATGTTAATTTAGACAAGATCATAGAGAAAGCTGCCAGGCTTAACCAGTCAGAAGTTAGACAGATAAATCAGGAAGAACAGGGGACAGAGAAGCAGCAGGTACCGATAGCGTAGAGAAGAAATTCAAACAGAATCCATCCTATAGAATAATTAAGTTGTGCATGTTCGAATTTGACCTTTTATTAATATAGTCACAAGTTTTATTGAACATGGATGATGTTTTAAAGCCACATACAAAAAAGAAACATACAAAAAAGAAAAAAATCCACCAACAACGTGCCTGGTCATGTCAGCTTAATAGTTGAATTCTATATCCATATTGCATTAGTTGTGGTAGAGAAATATACGAATAGGAGTGACATCATATCCAAGGTCTCATGTTCAAGTCTTCATAGAAACCTCCATCAAGGTAGCACCAGGTTTCCCCTGGGAAACTTCCTTCTCTAAACACATTTGTAATTGAGGTCACCTCCACAGTAGCCTGCTGCCCAGTTTTAAGAACGGCAAGTGCGGCTCAGGAATACTCAACAGTGCATTGTGGGCTTGCACTGCTTTGAACGGTCACCAAAATCTTGGGTTGTTCATTGGGTCGTACCATACCTCTCCAGAAATGTTCATTAAAATCTGTTCATGACTTTGTTAGTAATCCTGCAGAAAGGCTTCAAATACATTAATGCCTGCAATTCCTCCTGTACAGTATAAAGGACACCGCGGTTAGCTCTCAGTGTTTAGCTCTTTAAGATTCTACCCTGTAAAAAGCGAATACTTTGATGAAATCAAAAAATTACTTCACCTGGTAACACTCAATTAAATTAAGTATTTAAAATTTAAATTAAAGTTAGACTCAAAAACTCCATTTAAGTTAGTGTTTGAATAACTTTCTTGACGTTCATCATCAATTTTTTTGATTTGATCCCAGGATTTGATAAAAAAGCAAAATTCCAGCTTTGGAATCTCTTCAAAGTTTTACCTTCAAAAAACCTAAGATATAAAACAATAAATAAATATATGTTTATTGTCGGTGCACGAATCTGTCATTATTTTATCCCTTCAGCATTTTATGACAAATATTACGCGCTGTAAAAAGAGAATAATAAAAAGAAAAAAAAGTTTACGTGACTTTTTCCTGGTCAGAGACGATCATTGCTTGATGAAGGTTGAAATCTCCTTTGATCTGTGGTTTGAAGATTAGATCTGAATCAACAGCTCTTTTCACACAGTGATTGAGTGATACAGTGACAATGAAGTCACGGTTGGGTGTTCTTTCCTACTTGAAGATATCGGCGGACTTTATGCTTCTTTGAGTTAACTGCTACTCGTTGCTTTTCAGATCCTGCGGTCTTGATATCGTATTCGTAATATTGTCAAACCCTGTCACAACCCTGTCACAAACCCTTAACATGCCTTTTAAACATTTATACAGAATGGAGGCCAAATGATAAAAGTTACCTTTAATGGGATTTTTAATCTTCAGTTATTTATTTGAAGAGCATCAAAAAGTTGACATCACTAAGACAATCTAAAGAGCTACTAGCTTTAAACCCCTTTCATATCCCGCTTAGCTGTTTGGTTGAACACATTTTGTGTCACTATTTTTTATTGAAAAATCTGTTCCACCTGAACCTATTTTTAAAAAGCATGTTTATGCTAAAGAAAAAGGGGCGGAGGATTGAGCCCTCGGGGACACCACGGTGAGAATTTAATAAACAGAATTATGTTACTCGATTCAACCAAAAACGCCAGAGAAGAGTCAAACAGTTGTCCAAAAACATGCTTTACTAAAACAGAGAAGAGTTTTCACTTCATAATGAAGGCGGTAATGGTGAGCTTCTAAAATGGAATATTTTCCATTCAATACAAAATTTAATTTCTATTTCTGTTTAAAAACATACCTGAGCAAATGATTTGCAATTTAATGGAAAAATTTGATTATCTGAGATATTAAATTAATAAATGTCCTAAATAAATAAAATAGGCAAGGTAATCATTTTTCCATTGCTTTTTTTTCTTGGTAAGACATTAAAGGGTTAATGGATCAAAAAGTCTGAATGGATGATGTGTTAGCTATGTAGCAATATTATTTTCCCAATTCTGACCCAATTGAGAGTCCAAAGAGAACTGTCTCTCATTCATTTTACCAGAACACACTTTCCATGAATGTGACTCGGGGAGCTAGACCAGAATAACCAGTCTTGTGTTTTTTCTTTTAATCCACCAGAACAGTGAAAATAGTTAGAATAGAATAGAATTAAAGACTTTCACAGATTGGGTTGATGCGTCTTTAACATATTCAAATGTGAGGTACAATGAAGCAATCGCCCACTTTCCCTGAGACGGCGGAAATGACAGAATTGGTTTAAATTCCAGCGCTTGTTGTGTATATGTGGGGCAGTGAAAATCTGACTAAAAAAAAACAAAACCAAACAAACAGGATTAGCTGCAGCCACAGTTAATCCCATTTTATTGCAGATACCCTGCCTCTGTGTGTGTGTGTGTGTGTGTGTGTGTGTATGAATGCATGTGTACTTCTGAAAATGTGGATGTGACTGTTGCCCGCTGTGCTCATTTGTTCGCTCAGGTTTCAGGGCGATGTGTTGATGGATTCAGTAGCTATCTACTTTTTTTTTTAGAATGAATTAATTATTGTGTTGGTGAGCATCTGTGTCTGTATGTATCTGTCTGTTTAAAATGTATGTGGGTGTGGATGTGTGTGCATGTGTGAAAAATCCTCCTGCACTGTAAATCAGCTCCTTAAGGTATTAACACCTCTCAGCTCTGCTCACATGCAGCCTCATTTTCAGCTGGTGTGCAAAAAGATGTGGAAGTAAAGAGGAACACCAGTGGGTGTGTGCATGCATTTTAGTATGCCCTCTAGGTGCGTGCACACACCGGCAAAGTTCCGGGACACAAAGAAACAACAAACACAGTTGAATCAGGTGTTTGATGAGGCTAAATGTGAAACTGAATGACCATTGTTATATGTGCTAATTGAATAGACACTTCTCAGCCATTAGACCATACATTTCATTGGCCAAGCGGCGATTAGCTTATCAGGCAGGAGCACACACACTTGACATTGCACAGATACACACACATACACACAAACATGGATCCTTGACAGTTTGATCAATGGATGTCTGGGTGACCGTAATGACTCGGTAGGCCCCCTTTCATTTCAGCACAGCTTGAGTCTGAATACAATAACCCTTTATCACAATCTCTCTCTCTCACACGCACATACCACACACACACAAACACTCGCACACACAAAATAGAAGACCTATCAATCATAATCCTAGACACCTTTAAAGACAATACAGCCCAGAGTCGAAAGGAAATGGCACATCCCTAATGACTGTCTCACTGTTGTTTATAGCCAGTTATCCAGCTTGAACACACACACACTATATGTATGACCACATGTCGAATCCACGCGCACTCACGTGTGGATGAAGTTTAATCTTTAGGGACCCAAAAGAATTTCTTTGCTGCTCTTGTATTCCAATCCACATACAATCCCTTCTCTCTCTCTCTCTCTCTCTCTCTCTCTCTCTCTCTCTCTCTCTCTCTCTCTCTCTCTCTCTCTCTCTCTCTCTCTCTCTCTCTCTCATAACTCAACTGCCTCATGGATTAGTTTTGCGTTATTCTCTCCCATTGAGTTTAAGTGATCAATTGATCTGGTGGATTTCTCCCAGTGAACCCTCCTGCCCGGATCTGGGAGCCAACCATCCCCGGAGAGCGGAGCAGCTCTCCCACCGTCTCCCATCGATTAAAATGAGTCATCGATGCGCCTTAAAACTGCATTTATGTTTCTTTGTAGGGTGTCAGTTTGATTATGCTGTGGGTTCATAATGCCATGCTCATTGATTGAAAAAGATTTCTCTAGGAGTGTTCAAAATATAATGTGTACATTTTCAGGCTTAGCCATACTCCTGAGGGCTGAAATTACTTGAACAACACACAGTTCTGGTGTGGGGATCTATTGCTTGTCCTCATTGCTGTAAAACAGATTTTGGGATTAGTTTGACATTTTGGGAAATTAATTGTTTTCTTTCTTTGCCAGAATTGGATGGGAAGATCAATATCACTCTCATGTCTGTGTGTGAAATTCGCAGCTATTAGACAAAAAGACTATACACAGAGAGAAATGGCTTACCAGGTTTGCTCCACAAATACACTTAAGGGATTAAGAACACACTTTTGTGTTTATTTAGAAATTTGCTTGTGTAGTTTGTGTTGCGTTGCAATAACAACTTGTATTTTGTTAACTTTTAATGAAAAAACCCCCACAACAAACGAACACCAAAACAAAAACACCAAAAACAAAAGCACAATGAACACATCAGTAATTAGCCTGTCCCCATCAACACTGATCACAGCAGTAATCCTCCACCTCATGGACTGAAACAACCTCAGATGATGTCATTTTATGGGATGGCGGCTCACTGTTCAGTCAGTCGTTGCTGAGTTTATGGAGGATGTTTACATTATTATTATTGTCACACTCATACAAGATGGTTTAGCTCCGAGCTCATCATTGAGCAGTTTAGACCTTTAATGTCATTCTCCTCCACAAACGGACCTCACACAGGTCCAGCAATGTTGTTCCGCCAGCAGGGCACAAGTGTAAGGTGGCTGGGCTCAAAGTCTATCACGCACCAATGATTCTTCATTGTTTCGGCACGCATAAGCCTATAATGATTGCCAATTGGTCTGAAACTGCAACATTGGCCAGTCAAAACCTGTTTCTGAGGTGCAGCAGCCCGATACATATGTTGATCCTGATTCTGGATTGTTCCACATCGAAGACCCGTGCACAGGCAATCAGTCAGTGTTCCTCTGGCTGCATAATAGTAGTGTAGATGCATTATTGGGGAATGGAACGCTTTTACTCCCTTGGTCACTACTATGGTGGCCTGCCTCGCCTCCTAGCATGCTTACAACTCTATATCGGTCATGCTGCCCCCGCCTTGGCGTTATTACTTAGGTCACTCCCTCCCAAATTTAGCATTTTTCTAAAGAGTTGTGTTAGTTTAAAATTGGATTGATCCTTTGGAATAAGATATAAATGGCAACATCACCTCCCATCACCTCCGAACCTTGAGCAAGAAAAAAAACTATAGCCTTATTGGATCATAAGTTGACAACCAGATTTGTACGAGAAATTTCACATCATTTAGTATCTCTTCCTCACAGCTTGAAGGTCCTGGTTTTGTACCCTACAAGTTGTTTTTTTTTCTTTCGAGATTGTTTCACCAAGATGCTCCAGCTGCTTCCTCGCGCTTCAAAAAATATGCATTTAAGCTATTTTGCACTGGTCTGACTACACACTGCTCCTAAAAAGTTAAAACAGGTCCATTGCAGATGTGCAGATTCCCCAAAAAATTTATTTGATTAAATTATGCAAGAGTAATCTACATTGCTAAATGGCGGAGATTCCCGCTTCAGTGTGTCCACAAAACTCATTTTGACTACGCGTCATCACCCTGTGCGCTTCTCCTGATTTCCTGGCTAAGAGAACTAAAACAATGGCGTCATGTTTAAAAGAAACCTGTTAATGTCTTTGGTGGATTTTGAGCCAAGGAGGTATTGGGAAGGGTTGGATGCAGATCTGGGCACGGGTGCAGATTCTGTATCACAATTGAATTTTCTTCATTTTTGCGAGATAGAGGCTGTCATGAAAAAAACAAAACAATAAAATAATAGAAACAGATATGGATCACTCATGATGCCCCACACCTGTATACATTTGAATCCAGATCTGGATCATAGTCCAGATTTTAATTTGGGGCTGGGAGAATAAAATATATGGTCGGCCTAAGGTCACAGTGCAAAAATGGAGAGAGGTGGAGACTTGACGCTTCCATCAGTATGCCACTAAGATAATGCAGATTTAGAGTCATTCAAATTGATTTTCCTCTGTGAAATTTAAAAAGAAAATAGATACGGATGCTCCATTATGGCAACTTATTGCCTTCGTTAAGGCAGAAAGTTACGTTTTCACTCCTATGGTTTATCTGTCTGTTGTTTTGTTTGTGACAAATTATACCGCGAGGTAGGTCTGAGCATTTAAAATAAACAAAATAAAACAATAAGGTGTTTAGAAAAAGCGATTTCACGGGGTGGCTATTGCAGCCTTTGATAACTTTGATGTTCATTTGGGGATTGGAGCTGGGGGCTAAGTGGGCTGAACAGAGGCACTGAATTGGAAGGCGCAGGAGTTGACCAGCTACTATTAGTAGGTATATGAGTATTTAAGAGATGCTATGAGAGTTATTTGGAAGTGTCAGTAAGTTTAGAGGCTGGCAGTAAATCAGACACTAATGGAGAAATCTACATGAATTTTTACGCAACTTAGGGGACTCTTGGGCCTTGGCGCAGGTTTGCGCTCACTGAGTGCTTTTCCTAATTTATTTTTGATGACTCATAAACACCTGATGATCAACACGTGGTTCCTCGGCTAGGGTCAAGAAACTGGCTGTTAGTAGTTGTCATTTTTTGTTTTGATTAAAATAAGATATTACAGGAATTAGGTTTGACATAGCCTGCAACTTTTTACTGAATTCTCAGGTTTAAGTAATAACGGTGTTGATAGAGGTATAAACTCTTTGAGCGATTTATAGTTATACTTAACATTATTACCACAAGACATACTGAAGTTTGTTTGGAAATAGGTGAACAGTCTGTGCTTACATTCTATAGCTCAACAACTGTGATAACTACTTTCTCACCATTCTTTGGATTTAATTCATTATCATTACCAAGGAGATGATGCCTGCACCCATGTCTGTCAGTTTGAATGTAGGATTATGCAAAAACTATTCATCAGGTTCCCATGGGACACGGTGGGAGGATGTGTCTGAGACCAGAGAAGATCCCATTAAACTTTGGTGCAGATCCAGATGAAGGGGCAGATCCATCTTTTTCAGTTCTTTCTTTAAAATTCGGGAAAAAAAAGAGGAAGAAAAATATTAATGTACAAATCCGGAATATTAAGGGTTGTGGTATCTCTGGTACGGTTTGGTACATGGATTCATGTTCCCATATGGGAAGTTTTCTCCTGTAAATTATGATCACAACACTCTGAGTTTGATTTTGGATACGGCTGGTTTGTGTTATCAGGCCCTGTTGGGAAAAATGGTGGCGGTACTCTCGTTTCATTGTGTATTTCACTCCATTCAGTGTCACCTCATGGTAAAAGCCATGGACTTAGAATTGGCCAACATTAATTTTGCCAATGAACCATCTTACATTCCACTTTATCCAACAGGAAGCATTGGATGGCAGCTAAGGTCCTATATTAACTAACCTATGCTGTAATCACAGACATAAGTGTATATCCCGGAAAAGTCCCACAAAAAGTTGGGTCACACGAGATAATAAACTCAGCATGACTAGCATGTAACAGACAACGTCATTCAGCCCATACTCCTCTACTGTTCCACCTGCTTTTTCAACATGTTAACTGTTACAAACCGGTCCAAATTCACACGTATAACTAACACTGCTGCCAAGATAATCGGTCTCCCCACACAGAACCTCACAAAGCCATAGCTTCATTGTGTGATTAATGTGTACTGACATGTACAGTGCTGGGAAAAATAATTTCCCCTTTGGGATTAAGTCTAAAGTCTAATCCAAGTGTGACAGTAGGCTAAACCTTGGGAACCTTTGAGTAACAAAAAATTAATTGCGACAGATTCAGCCATTAACGCTGAATCCGCAATGCAAATAATCAAAACCTCAATTATATGGTCGTTATATCCGCGAAAAGTTGGGTATATGGTGGAATATTTCTTCGTGTTAGAGGGATGATTCAAAAACTATATCATGGATCATTTTCAGTTTGTTGAGTGGAAGTTTATTTACTAATTGTCTACTATGAAAAAGTCAACAAACCAGGCAGTCGCAGACGCTACCCTTCTGGATTGAAGACTAAAAACCGCGGCACAGAAACACTGCAGCATAGCAGCAAGGTCATTGGAACGCAGCCGCAATGTTCCCAGTGGAATCTAGACATTGTGCCTCAGCAATGGTTAGCTGGTCGAAACTTTTGAGTTGCTCCAGACTGAAAAACCAAGGGTGACTGTAGATTTTCAGTGAGGTTTGGAACAGCCTTACCCTCCGTGAGATCCACAGAGTCCACTGTGGATTTCAGAGATCCATTTAAACATGATGGTCTAACTTCAACATTTTCGCCTTTATTTGTGTCTACCACACCATTCATGCAGACTTTTTTTTTATTTTTACCATCTATCATTATTTAATGGTGTTATTTCTTAACCTTTACCCTTTTACTTTAAGTTACTTTCATTTCTTACTCAATTGGTGTTTAACTATAATTTAAGTATTTTCATTTACAACTCCATACATCCACTTTTCTGGGTGGAGTGTTATTTTAAGGCTTATATGATGCATCATATATTTTGCACTTATTTGGTAGATATTTAAGGCTTGTTCTTTTCTTTGTAATCCATGTGATTAAGGTTTGATCTCAAAAAAGATTATCTCCTGTGAACAATGTCATTCATTTGTATACAAGGTTAAGTCATCCACTTTAGATGTGCTATTTCTATTATTCACATGTATTTGCACTTTGGCCATCAACCTGACGAACAGTCAAACCAGTGTCAGTGTTGTGCAATAAACTGGATCACCTCATTATTCAATAACGCGTCCAACTGACTTTACTCTGACATCTTTGCAATGTCATATATATTTATATATACATACTAATACAAATATATATAAATGTATATAGCCTGTATTTAAGAACAATGCCCATTTGTTTATAGCTTGTATATTTTTTTCTATTACCATTTTTTAATTATTTTATATGATGTTCGTACTGTGAGAGCTCAGTTAACTGGAGTCAAATTCCTTGTATGTATATACTTGGCCAATATAGATGATTCTGATTCTGATGGGCAAATATTTGGCCTGGGTGCTGCTTGATATATGTTCTATCTGTCATACGGGGGGCTCACATGGGTTTCTGATTTTAATTTTACTCTCTAAATTTCTTAATCTTGAAAGCCTTTTGTGCTTGTAAATTTGAAAATCTTAATATAATAATAATTTTTACTTATCTGTCAGTTATACCGGTAAGGTAATTGGTATTGACTGCCAGAAAACCGACTGAGCTGAGACTTGCTAGCCTGCAGGTTGTATTGAGTTCTGTGTTCACATTAATAAGAGACAGAAGGAACAAAAAAAAAGAGGTTGGCAATGGGGAATATTTAACATGTCTGAAAGAACAGGAGTCTATTCTGGAGATGTGTTGGTGTTTGACAGGAAATATTTAGGCAGAAGTTCAGCTAATACAGAGTCCTCACAGCTGTAGCGTAACCAAAATATGTGGTGAAAATGATGAAGCAGAGAGGATATTTTCTCTTTGGCCTGTAGGGACTCAAGCTACAGTCAACATTGATTTTTCCAGAGGAAGTCAGTTGCTGAAAGTGGAACCTTTCTATTGGATTTATTTACCCTCTTTTCTTTTCATTCCCTGTCCACAGCTCTTGGTATGTTTTCCTCCTGTATGCTCTGTCTTCTCTTAAAATAATCTTTCCCTTTAGTTGTCATTGTCTTTTCCTTCATCTGTGTCCCTCTCTCCCTTTGTTCAACTCATTCATTTTCCTTCTTTTTTTCTCATTTATATTCCATAGCTGTACCCTTCCCTTTCTCTCTCCCTTTCTTTCTTTCTCTCTCACTGCTTGCCCCTGGTGTTTTTGTCCTCTGCAGCTGACGCCACTAGACAAACAGGACAGTAAATTTGCATTGCAATGCAGAGTTCACCATCACAATCTGCACTGTGAGTAGATACTGCTGAAGCACAGGCACCCTGACATTTTCTCCACCACTTCTTCCTCCCTTCTTCCTCTCCTCTTCATCTCAAGGGCTGCCGTCGACAGGCTGCAGTAGGATAATTGAGAGTTCTATAGATCACATTGGGAACATCGATTCCCTCCACTACTCTATGCTCTTCTTTCTTTCAACTAGATCTGGTCTTCCTCCTCACTTCAGGTGGTTTTACTCCTCTATTTTTCTCTCTCAATCTCTGTCACTATCACTCGGTCTCCCTGCTTCTTGTTCCCACTGTGAGCATAAATTGTAACTACTGTGATTCGTTGCTTAGATTATTCATCCACTTCCTGATCTAGCTGTCTGGTAATCTGGATGTCTGGTGTGTAATGCTTCATTCTTGTGGCCGAGAGGACAGATGGATGGTAAAATAGCTTCTGAGGCTAATTTAAGAAACTGAAGCAAAATAGAAAGTGGGGTGCAATTTCACAATATATATTGATTTCCACTCCCTTTTGCACTTAACAGCTAAAACCCTCTTCACCTTATTTTCACGGTATTTTCAATATGTGACATTGTTAGGGATTCTTGCTTTTAACCTGGATTCATCTGAGAGTTTTATTTAAGTAATAATATAATCCCCATTCATCTATCTCTCCAGTCCTGATAATCCTTCACCTTTTGTTGCACATAAGAGTCCATTTTCCTTCCCACCTTTTCTAATTATCACAGCACAAAAGATATTCAGGCTCATGAAATCCATCATATTTGTGGTTCTAAACATCCAGCAGCAGCAGCTTGACTGAAGTAGGAGGTAGGTAGTTTTGCATGAGCAACAAAGGCAACATAAGCTGAAAGGACAAAAACTAGCACACGGTCTACGGCTTGATGAACTCTAGCAACATAAATCAAAGGAGAAGGGCTTTTCCCCTCGTTTGAATGATGAGAGCTCTCCAAAGAGCAAATTGCATAAACACCAGAGTAATGACTAACAGAAACATCTCAGAACAAAAACAGAATATTGCCAATTACCATTTTGACATTTCAGGGCCAAGACCTCTCAAGGATCTCTTGATTGTCTGTTTATTTATATCTTTCTATATCGATATATATCACTATCTATATATCTATATACCAGTATCTATTTTTATCTATAGCTTTGTATTTATCTCTATATGTATATCTTTATATTTATCAGTAGCTATGTACTCTCTATATAAATGCATTATTAGATTATGTATATATATGTGTTTGTATTAATTTATATATGTGTGTTTATGCATATATATTTCTACATTTGTATTTGTGTATATATGTTTATGTATGTAATGGACTGTACTTATATAGCGCTTTTCTAGTCCGCGTGACCACTCAAAGCACTTTCGAATATGAGTAATCCTTCCCCCATTCATGCTGACATTCATATAGTGATGATAGAGGCTGCCGCTTGGGGTTCAGAATCTTGTTCAAGGACACTTCGACATGTGGACAGCAGTGGCCAGGGATGTATATATGTCTATATATATGTGTATATATGTGTCTATACATACATATATATATATATATATATGTGTGTGTGTGTTTATTTGTAAATGTATATATATGATATGGATATATGATATTATTATATATTATATATATGTGTCTGTATATGAATGTATGTATTTGAATGTATGTATGTTTGTATGTATGTATGTACATATATATATAGATATATACATGTATAACTTAACCTTTATTTTTACAGGTAATCTCATTGAGACCCAGGGTCTCATTCTCAAGAGAGAGAAGAGAGCAACGTATACACACACATAAACACACACACACACACCTCCGCCTCTCTTCTCTCTCTGTTCATTAGTTTGTAAAATTAAATGGATTTTGGTTTATAAGTAATCAATGAATAGACATAATTTAATTTGTCATGCGTGTACAACGTTGTGAAATTTATTCTCTGCATTCGACCCTTTCCAGAGGAGCGGTGGGTAGCACTTATGAAGCACCTGGGGAGTAGTCGGGTTCTCAGGGTCCTACTAAAGGACACCACAGCATATTAACTCAGGGGCTGGGATTGAAACCCCAATCCTCCAATGGTGGGACTAGCGGTTTAGCCACTGACCTAAAGCATCTCATCCTAAGGACCGCATAGGTCAACATAATCTATTTACCATACATTCAGATCATTTTACCATTTGTCAAATTATGACTCAATAAGAGAGGCAAACTAAAACGTCTCCCCCACAGACAGAAACATCAGCAAAGCGCCTGATGACCGACTTCGGAGAGATTTGTCTCAATGACTGAAGTTCCCATCTCTGTCATTGACTTGTGCACTCACACTGAGATCATCTTCAGGTCTTACCGAGGTCCAACAATACCCAGACACGGCAATATGTTCAGGTTTTACTATTACATCATTTTATGCTCACTTTTCTGTGTCATAAGCTTTTTGGATTTTGCACACAATTTCATCTCTCAAGTTCTTTCAGAGGACAAAATCTTTTGAACTTCTGTGAACCTCCTGTCCTCCACCTGTGATATGGAACTGCAGTCCATCATAATCCACTGAGTTAGTTAATCCGTCACAGACGCAGGACTCATTCAGTTTGCACCTGAACGCCTCTTCTAGCGTAGCGTTGCTCACACTAGTTTTAGCTTCAGGTGCAGCGCTAGCTTTGACCTCTGAGTCCGCTGCTCAGTGCTTTGCACTGAGGTGATAATTCAGTCTCGAAGTTCTCCAATGGTACCAGAATTCTTTGCTGCAGGAATTTAACGCAACTGTTATCCTGTTAACAGTGTGGGCTTTTAATATAATAATAATACTAATAGATAAATATCAATTAACTCGGTTTTATGAGAGGTAGCAACAACCACCAAGGATTGTCATCAACACCTATTGTTGGAGTGTTAGCCAGAGTCATCTAAGATTCGGTGGATGCAATGTCAGTGATGCACTAGGTCAAAGGTCGTTTCAGAGCATGATTACTCAACGTTAATGTTTTTGTTTTGTTATTTTCTTCTCTTGTTAATTTATCAAAATGAACATCAATTGGAAAACGCTATATATAGTTAAATATATCTACGAGATGTATAGTAAACATAGTAAACATTAAAGATAAATCCTGGCTTGAACAGAGGGTTGTGTTGTGTTTTATTCACCACTGCAAGTGCTGGCTGTTTGCACATTGATCTGCCTTTCAATATTCTGCTTCTCTGCTGATATGGATTTTTTGCTCGGCCTTGACTTCCTCGCGTACACAGTCATCTTGATCTGCTGCCGACACCGAGCAACAAACACAACCAGACGACCCTCAACTTGTTTCTCCCTCTATCTAGTGTCTGAGCGTGAAGTGTGCTCGTTGTTTCATCATCAATGAATTACTGTGGGGAGTTGTTATCAGATTTCCACTTCTGTCGCTGTATGGTATACTGAGGGCATCCACATATTGAATGTATTTTCCCATGGTGTTGCGGCTGTAGGTTTTTATATATATAAAATGTTATATATTTTATATATATATATATATATATATATATAAATATATATATATATATATATATATATAAATAAATCTTTATTGATTACATAGTGTAATTGAATGAGAACAAAATAATGTAAGAACGATCAACGGAAACCAGAATCATTGATTAATGATGATGAATCATACTCAAAATCAAATTGGAAAAATAAGATCCCAGGCTGATCCAACTTTTGTGAATTTCCTCAAGTCAACTCATTATGTGTGTCAGTTGTGTGTATGGCCTCCACATGCCTGTATGCACTCCCTACAACGTCTGGACATGCTCATGATGAGATGACAGATGGTGTCCTGGGGGACCTCCCCCCAGACCTAGATCAGGGCATCAGACAGCTCCTGGACAGTCTGTGGTGCGACGTGGCGACATGATGTCCCAGAGGTGCTCGATTTGATTCAGGTCCGAATGTTTTACATCCCACAGAACAAAACATCAAGAAAACAGCCACACATAATTAATGTTTTCTGAACAATATTTCTTTTACATTGACTAATTTCTGTTATGTTAGAACTCAGCGTCTCATTAAGAATCATTTTTTTTAAGTTTAACTGCCATATGTATGTTTGGTTAAATAGTATTTGTATATAATCGATTATTGTTTGATTATGGTTGCGTGGTCAATGCTAACTGGATTAGCATATATATTCCAATTCCCAGTATATGTTAGCATTAAGATAATGGACCAAGCGCCAAATATTTTTCCTTTATCTCTCATATAAAGAACGGGTTATCTGCCAAAGTGAACGCTAAAGTTCAAAAAGAGCAGATTAAAAGGATAAAATAAACTGCAGCCTCTGGCTGTTCTCATTGATCCTCAGGTCTGTGTGCGGACATGGAAGGGAAACACTGCAAGCCTGCGAATAGAAATTTCAACATAAAGAGGTATCTTAAAAAAAAAAATACTTTCCATCGATTTGATGTGTGTGTTTGCATGTACAGAATATATATATATATATATGTGTGAGTGTGTGTATATTTGTATATATATATATATATATATATACGTATACATATACATATATTTGTATAAATATATGTATATGTGTTGGTATTTAAATTTGTATAGATGTGTAAGTGAATAATAATAGGGATAATATGTGAATATGTATATGTACATAGTCCCAAAAAGTCCTAGATATCCTGAAATCGTCATCATTGCCGCGTCCGCTGCATCCACTGCAGAGCCTTCTGTTAACACAATAACTCGAAAACCTTTGCATGGATAATCAAATTTTATATTCACGTAGACGTAGCAACAACTGGATTGATTTCAGGAAAGGTTGGTTGTATGTTTTTTCACACTAGGAGGAGCTTTATCTACAAAACGTTTTGGGCCATAATTTTGCAACTGCTGGTCCGATTTAGTCCAAGTTTGGTGCACAAGAGTTGAATCGAAGATCTATCCTGTATGGATGAACTTTTACCCTTATGGTTACCAATAAAGTCGCTAGGCACATGAATCGTATCATATTTAACCATGTTAGTTCATATTCTATTAACCAGGGAAAGACTTTCTTTCAGTCGTTACTTCACATTTAATTTGAGGAGTTAAATCTAGGCATTACTTGAACAACGCAGGGGATTGGGGACTTTTCGGGAATGTCAGGGACCACAGCGTGTGAATTCTTCCAGACACACCCTGGATGATGTCAAAATGTCTTCTCCCAGCCAAAAGTAAGATAGTCTTTTTAGTCTGTGAGAAGTTGACTCTGTGGAGACAAACCTAGGGATGGACAGAGATATTAAATATTGTGTCAGAACTATAAGTTGATTATACCTTGCCTAACATTTTGGAGGTGGGTGCCTTCCTGTAACAGCAGCATGTTTCTCATTTGTAGAAGTAGTCTGACTTATACGGCGCCCAAAAGTGTTCAGTGTTAAATAAATGAATAAGATGTACATTTTTTCAAACTCAGCTCACTTTTATGAAATGCTATTTTAGCACAGTTATTTCAAAATGTCCTATTCCATCAGTTTGACAAAATCCTTCAGAATTTTCACTCAATCGCAGCCTCAGTATGTGCCACCTTGGACCAACGTCACCAATACCTGGAATGAAACTAGCTTTGGGCAAAAGCAACACCCATTTTCACTCAGAAATGAGACGCTGCTCTTGGCTGCCTTTGTCTATTATATTCCCTAAATGTCGGGGATATCATGGAATCATCATCGCCACATCCGCAGATCCTTCGTGTTAACGCTCTGATTCAAAAACTGTTTAATGGATCCTTTTCAAATTTCACACCTACAAAGTTGTGATGAAGAATTAAGATAAGATAAGATAAGATAACCTTTATTAGTCCCACAATGGGGAAATTGCAGGGTTACAGCAGCAGAGCATGTTACAGAATACAGAATACAGAATACAGAATAACAGAATAATAGAGCATTATGTGCAATTAAATTAAATTAAATTAAATTAGACTGTTTTTGGGAAAGTTTAATTGAACGTTTCCAACACTAGGGGGAGCTTTATCTCCAAAAGTTTTCGGGTGATAATTTCTCAACCGTTTGTCCGATTTAGTCCAAACTTGATGCATATCAATCGACTGAAGGAGATCTACCGTGCATACATTGGGATCTAATAGTTCATATCTTACTGACTATGGGGAGCTTTTTACACAACCAAAACTGTTTTATGTACATAACTCAAAAATTATTTGAGGGATCATTTTCCTCAATTTTATGTCTACATGGACGTTTGTGTGAGGAAGAACTGGATTTTTTTTTTTTGGGAGACATTGGTCGTACATGTCTGACACCAGAGGGAGCTTAATCGGAAAACTTTTTTTTCCAAATTTCATCCAAATCTTAAGGACACCTATCTCGTAGTTATTAAATTCCTACTCTCAAGTTAACATTTTACCCACTAGGGGAGTTTTTTTTTTTTTTAACAAATAACAATGTATTTCTCACATACCTCCAAAAACTTTGAATGGATAATTTTCAAATTTCAAGTTCAAACTCCAATATGACCTTAGTGAGAGGAAGAACTGCATGGATTTTGGGAAAGGTCGGTGATATATTTCTTATATTAGGGAGAACTTTATCTCCAAAAGATTTCTGGATATAATTTCTCAACTGTTGTTCCCATTTAGTACAAATTTGGTGCATATCAATCGACCCGAGGAGATCTATCATTTATAAATCATATTTTACCCATATTTTAATCAAATACTTCATAATTTACTCATTTTAGGGAGCTTCTAATTTTATTTTAAGGAAAAATACTATTGAAATAACTTCACATTTAATTTCAAGGGTTCAATAAGCGGGCTCTCTTGTACAATGAAGGATATTGGGGACCTTTTTGGGGATATACCTTTAATGCTGGAGACGACGTATGCATTCTTTGGCAATTTGTAAATAACAAAATAAGATGGCAAAATGAATCATTTAACTTACCTGTTACATGGAGGTTGAGCTCATCCTCGGCCCGGAGGTTTAGCACATCTTCCCTTTATGAAGACACTTTTAGTTAATTTTCTTCCTCTCTTAGGTAGCTGTTAACTGTTAAAACTGCTTTCTAAATCTGCCAGCAATACAAGATACGTCATTAAAACACCACTATCCTGTTGAACCGCCTCACTGGGTCTCACCAGAACATCATAGTTTATACTTTTGATGTCACAAAGTCTTAAATTCAAAGATTTTGTGCAAAGAAACTAACCTCCTCCACAAGAGGAATGTGAACCACTTTTCTACAGACAAACTGTACAGAATTCATTCTGAGCAGTGAAGGTCAGCATCTAGAGTCAACAAGAAAAACAGATGTACGAGTAGAGGATGCCTTTAACAGTGACTGCTTTGTAGTTCAATGGTGATAGAGTGGCCCATTTCTGTTCAAAGCCTTACTTTGTATGCTTTTTAATTGACTATAATATGCCATTATTCATCTCGTTTGATTATTCAATGAAGTATTTTTTAAAGTGGGTAGTTTATTTTGGAGGTAGCCTAGAATACCTCATTCTCAAACTATATTCCTGATTTTATTCTCTCGTCATGACAGCTGAAGGCAGAAGCCTTTTTTCCACGCAATGTGTTGTTTATATTTAGTGCCACATTGTTACAAATCATTTCCTTTTAGCTTAACTTGGCCACTGCAGCCGCACAGTCTCTTTCAAGCTGTACAGAGTTGCAGCTGAAGATGCAGATGAGTCTACGTTTTCCATTTCCATCAACAGTTATAATACAGAAAAAAGAAATTCTCTTTGAAATCGGTAAGAATTTTAACTCTCTCCGTCTACACAGGGTAAGTGCTGACAAAGAGAATTTACAGTATTGAACAATGGCAATTAACGAAAGGCAGTGAGAAAGGGAAGCAGGCTGAAGAGGGAACGTCCAGGGAGAGATGAGAGACCCCTTTACTTCCTCATCAGTAAATCCTTGCTGATGGGTACAGAGGTTTCTCTCTCCTAAGCTTTTTTCTCTCCATTTCTGTTTTAATGAGCACACACACACACTTCCTCACACTCCCAGATGCACATACTCTCAATCCGGATTCCTCTCCATGCGTTTGTGCCTTTCTCTCCCTTCTCTCACAAACACATACGCACACCAATGCGAAAACACACACTCTCACACACACACTCTCACACACACACACACAGACACACACGCACGCACGCACACGCACGCACACGCACGCACGCACGCACGCACACACACACACAAACACACACACACACACACACACACACACACACACACACACACACATCCTGAAGAACAGAGATTGCCTCATTCTATCATCATTGGCATTCTTTTGAGTAAAAAGTGTATGGGGATGAACTGCAGACGAGCCTTAGTCAGGAAGAAGGCAGCATCTAGTTTCTATCAACAAAGCATTACATTCCATTTGAAACCACCGCCTCTGTTTGGTGTTAATCTAATGGCCCATTACCCCACCTGTCACAATGAGAAAATATGGAGGGAAAAAAATCCTTCCTGATGCTCGTCTCCCACGCTTGAGTGGGGATGAGCATTTTCTGTCTTTTGAGTGCGTTTAAATAGATATGTGTCTGTGTGTCTGTGTGCCTACGTGTATGTGTTTATGTGGAGTGTGAACTCGCCTATTTTGCACTGGTGTTTGCACGCACACAGAGGGGTATTGTTGGTTCCTTGGCTAGCAGGAGTACCTAAACAGTTGAAACAATGGCTCTTTAAAAATCCTCCTGATGCAGACACACACACACACACACACACACACACACACACACACACACACACACACACACACACACACACACACACTGTTTATGATTTGGCATGCAATATGTGAGAACAAACCCCAGAGTGGACACAGTGCCGTGGCGATTGCTATTGTTTATCTGCCTCCTGAGCCGAATGTTTACCACAGTCACACACAGTTATGTGTGCATGTGCAAGTGCATGTATGCACAACTGGATGCACGTGCACGCACATACCTTTCGTAGACCAGAGTTTTAGATGCCTGGAAACCAGATAGATAAACCTACAGAAAAATGCTTTCAAATTATTTAACTTTCTGTTTGAGAATCACCAAAACTGTGCAAATGCACCCACCTCCTGTTTAGTACATGTACACATACACACTAATGCATGCACACAAACACACTGTACAAAGCACTGCTATGAAAACCAGGATTAACTGTATTGTGACCTTTGTTTTGATCATCTGTATAATGTGCATGCTAGTTTCCTCAGCAAGATCCAAAATAACCAAAGCTGTGCAAATACAAAGAAAATCCCCCCACACACATGCACACCCACACACACTCACAAAACGCACTGAGGTACATCAAAACCCTCCAGTTAAGTATGTGCTCTAAAATTTGCTTCATTGACTTAAATACAAGCGTCTTTTTTTATGTTTGAGTCATTCTAAGTTAGTTTCAGTGTTTTTCTTTATCGTACCCCATTACACTGCTCAGCTCCAGACCCAATAAAAAAACAAAAACAATAACAAAACAACAACAACTGGATATGAAGGCTCATTTCTGCATCTCTCCTCGCGATCTCCCCCTGCTCCGTAAGTCGGTCCGGCCGCCAACTTTCTATTACGTGATTTCCGTCGAGAAAATAAATGCATTCCACTATCATTATAGACGTGAAGCGATACAAGGACAAAGAGAATGAAATGCCTTGCATCGCTTCTTCTGACACATTCATCACTTTTGGGATGAGCAGGATAGACAGCCAGTATGCCTCAATTCAGCGGTTGGAACGAGACTGCAGGAGACTTTGGGACCAGAGAGGCTTGAAGTGACACCCACACTAATGTTCTAATCTTATTCCTGCGCCTATATTTGGATCCCACCCATGTAAATTTAGCTTCACAGATGCTTCGACACACCCAAGGCGCTGCACTTTCTATCTCACATTTGAATAAGTCTCTTTTTCATGAGCAAATCTATTCCACGATTACACAGCGAATAATTACCTACAGCTGAATATGGAGGATAAAATCATTATTCACCGTCAGATTATTAATCACTACTCCAGACCTGATCTGGCTCCTCAGCTGTGAAATTATAGTTCTACTTTAGCAAACAACAATAATGGACTGCACTGAGTTGAATAGGCTCGGAGAGAGCGAGTAAAGGAGAGAAAATGGATGGGCCTGAGAGAGAAACAGAGACAGAGAGAAAGGAGGAAGGCGACAGTTAGAAGAGAAAATGAGGCGAAGATAGAGGAAGAGCAAGAACACAAGGAAAATGAGTTGGCTGAACAGTGTGCTGGAATTCAGAGTAATAATTACAGCACTAGGTCCTTCCATTGTATGCCTGGGGAAGCTGAATCCAGCCATAGCCAATTTCAATTCATCTTTATTGAAGCTATTGCCAGCTTCCTGGTTGGCAGTAGGAGAAGTAAGAGAAGCAAGGAGAGGGAGATTTTTGGGGAATGGGACAGAGGGAAGTGCTCAGGAAGAGGGACAGAAAGAAAGGATGCATGAAAAGATGAAAGCTTCTTGTCACTGTTTGCCACAGACTGACTGTTCAGTAGTCCTCAACCTGCTTCTGTTCTTACACGTCACGGAAATGGGTTGACTTCTGCTGCTGAGCTAGCATCACATCAATATGATTCAATACAATATGACTTTATTGTGAGTTTACGCCGACTTTTATTTATTATTTCTCTCTTTAGTTCTTGAGTTTGAGAGAAACTGCTCTGTTTGTCAGACTGAGTAAAGAGTTTCCATAGACACACTTTTGCTTTGTAGCACTTTGAGATTTGATCCAAATGTAAAGTGCATTATAAATTAAATGTATTATTATTATTATTATTATTATTATATCACACAACACATCCATACATTTGGATTCGGGTCTGTTATCAGATTACTGATTCTGGTTTAGCCACAGGATATAGGGATGCATAAAGGTACGAAGGAGTATTAGAGCCAGGCATAAGAAAAAGAAAAAAGAGAGGAGGAAAATGTTTTTTTTCATATTTCATTTTGAGAATAAAGACGAATTATCGAGAAAAAAAAAGTCATACTAAATAATTGTGAATTTCTGTCAGCCCGCAGTGGCTCCAGGCATCCTCCCAAGTGAAATGGATGTGACGAAGAAGTCTGCTATTACTTTGGGGTCGTTGTTAATTCTGTAGGCCTCCATCCACACTAATTGCGACTAAAACCATCAATAGAACCATGGGGAAGGGAATGCCGTATGGCTTCAGCCCATCATACAAATCCATCTTTCACTTTATTTCCTCGAAATGCAGAATTAAAAAGATATTTCTCCTCTGATTAAGTTTGACTTTATTCTCGACATTATCGACTTTGTTCTCCAAATGAAATATGAATATGAAATCTTCGTCCTCTCTTTTTTCTTCTTCTTAATCCTGGCCCTAATAATCCTTTATAATAAAGGAGATGTATGACTAGCTCAAAGAAGAAGAAATATAATTCTACATTGGTGCAGAGGACAAGGTCAACTGCCATATAACAGAGAGTGTTAAAGATTGTTCTTTGCCAAGACAATCCATATTTGAGGCATACGTAAGGTATCCCCCGTATGTATGTTTATTTATAAATCACAGCACCGTTATTATTAGCATTATTCTTTTAAGTGCGAGGAAACAAAGGCGCCGTAGGGAAGGAGCTTCGTTGCAGAGTTGTTGTTTTCAATCTCTTTGCTGAAAGGACTCATGATAATGGTGGCAGATGTACTGACCAGACTCCAGTAATTGGCCTCTCATTTTTAGCGAGAAGCATGGATTTTGTCGGCTGGCGTGATAACTCTCACAGGTACATTTTAAGGAGAATGGATTAGTCACAGTAGCAAATTTAAAGAGAAATTGTGCTTTATCCTGCCACTACAAAGCACATTATCACACATGAAAGGAGACTGTACTAAAAGGAAGAATGGGCTTTTCTGAGTGAAAACACAAACTCTACTACTACCGGCAACAAATATAGAAATAATATAGGTCTACACTGTCGTCCCTGACAGCAAGGGTATATCCCCGAAAAGGCCCTAATACCCTGCATTGTACAAGCAATTCCCCTGAAATCCCCGAATTAGATGTAAAGTAATGTCTGAAAACATTTTTTTTCATAAAAAAAATAATATTAATTTCCCTGTAGTGAGTAAAATATGATATATACAATATAGAACTCCATAAGTCAAATCATTCACCAAATCTGGACTAAATCTGACCAATGTTTAGGAGGCTATGTCTGGAAAACAGCATATTTAAAAAAGAAATTCCCTTACTAAGTACAATATAAACTTTTAGAGTAAAATATGATAGATATAAGATAGATATTCTTGAGTTGATTCATATTCACCAAATTTTGACTATTTTGAGAAATTATGGCTGTAAACTTTAGGAAATAAATTTCCCCCTAGTGTCGGAAATATACAACCGCCCTTTCTCAAAATCACTTCAGTTTTTCCTTGCACTAAGGTCTATTTGGTTTTAAAATTTGAAAGTGACCCATGAAAAAGTTATTGATTTATGTTAGAACAAAGGATCCTTAGTGGCAGACTTTGACATGGATGTTGGGGCGGAGAGGACGATTCCATGATATCCTCAACCTTTCGATGATATTATTAAACATAGCTGTTTAGCCCAATATTGTTGTTGCACATTTTTCAAGTCAAGCAATAATCAAAAAAAGATTTTGCAATTATTATTCAACTCAAATAGAAAAGGACAATAATAACTGTGGCTTCACATCTAAAGGGCCAGTTCACAAAAATCTGCAAAAAATTTCTTCATCTGTTCCTTTCCAGACAGACATTACAAATGCAATAAAAATCGGTCCCAAAATCTTTTCAACCATGTAAAATGCCTCCAGTTTGATGCAATTTGGAGACAGTGAAAAGAAAATCATAGATCATGGATCCTCCCCTCTATCCAGATTTACACAAAATTGGTTCTGTCTTTGGGATTATGCACTTCTTCTCTTTCACTAAGTTTAACAGCTATCCACAGGTAGTTGACAGAAATAGCCCTATATAACAGTGTTCAAAAAAGCAAAACATTCCTGATTCTGACATGTTATCCAGACCCACTTCAGAATGGATTGTGTTCATGTTTGCGTCATCTCCACTGCTCCAGCGAAAGAGGTGAGATCCAGAAAAAATGCAGACAAATAAACCAACAGAAGACCGGGAGGAGAATGTGTTTTAATGCCTGACAAGGACCCATGAAAAGTATCGACTAAGATGAGAAGTGAGGCGTCCTGTTTTCTAATTGTTTCAGCTAATAGTAGGCGCCAGCATGATGAACACAGATGGATATCATAATAGAGACAGTGTCCCTGCCTCATTCAGCTCTCCTACAGAAATGTCACAATGACAGAAAAACCTGCAGATGTCAGACACACACAGATATTGAGGTCAGGATAGGACACCTCTTGGATAAGGACACTTAACGGCCAATTATTTCTTTCATTTTTTTCCTCTAAAGTGATCAGCAAAAGATAATTGTCCGTTTAACTATTTAAAAGGCAACAGGAGAACAAATACTGCCTCATCTTCAGCCCTCTTCTGCTTCTCGGAGCTTCATAGTGAGTTTAAGCTCATCGTTAATCTTTCTATCCCGCAATTTGACATTTTTTTTCTAGAACATCACAATGAGGTTGAGGTCCAGACTGATTACACCATTCCAAGATGTTGATTCTATTCACTTTGAACCGTTGAGAGGAGGACTTATTCTTTTGGTGGTGACCCAGTTGTGTTTGAGCTCTAATTTACACCCCTAAGGCCAGACTTTCTTCTTCATAACTTAATGGTAGAGAGCAGTCCAACCTTTGACACATCACTCCATAGGATCTTCTGCTGTGGTGGTCGCCACAACAGATTTTTCCACACTGTTGAAGTGGTAAAGGTTTTATGCTGGATGACCATCCTCATGCAACCCTCTCCATTTATCCAGGCTTGGGATAGCTTTTTCGCCCCGGCTGACTGGGTTCATCAGTCCATAGAATATTTAAATATTTATGGCTTTGGACTCGCCTCTCTCCCAGAGATGTCGTGAACTCTGATCTTTTTTGAGGTGAGAGAGGCCAGTAGTTCCTAAGAAGACAGGTACCTTCTGGGAAGGGTCACGGTTTTGTGGTGACCCAGAACCCAGATGATCTGACTGTATGGGGTGTGTCTAAACCAGCTTCAACATCTTATTAATGCAGTTTAAAAACATTATGGATTTAATTCCTTTTCACACCGGTTCAGTTGGGCTTAGATAATCTTTTTGGTTCAGCAAATACAGTCATCATTTAAAACTTGTATTTTTCTGTTTATGCTGGTTGCTTTTTGTTTGTAGTTCAATGGGATTTAACAATTCAACACAATTGAGCATGAGATCATACTAAAATAGAGGAAACCAGGAGGGGGTCAAATAGTTTTCACAGCAGGGTATGTGTAGATGCCATCTGCCACCATGCTGGTGTGTGTGTGCGTGTGTGTGTGAGTGATTTTGTGTGTGTGTTCACTCTTTCTTGCTGTAGGAAGACAAGGCTTTGATTCTCTGAGGCTTGCTGGAGCTATGACGAGTGATGCGTCCCACAGTAATAATATTCAAGGGGCAGAATTTTACAACATCCCCCTTTCTGTTGGTATCAAAACCCTTGAAACATTGCTTTGCTCATTTTCAAACATATTGCCTCTTCTGTCTTCTTTTTGTTCACCTCTACCGAGATCCATCACAGAAAGAAAGTGTTTTCTTTAGGACCTATCTTACCGTCGTAAACACTACTGAAAGGCCCCTTCGAAGAAATTTCAACAGCAGCAGAATGTTTCGGTGCATTTTAAACACACACACACACGTCCAGAGATACTCAGGAGCACTCAACCTATAACACTGGCAGCTTTGGGAATCGGCTGTAACCACCAGCATTCAGCAGCGATCTATTTTTTTTATCTCTTCCGTGCTCACAATATAGATTTGTAAAATCTATAAAATGTTTACTTTTTGTCCGAATCGACCGTCCACTGAAGAATAAAATGCTTTTTCTTGAGTACAAATTCTGATGTTTTTAACTATAAATAAAAATGAAATACCTTCAACAGCTGGTCTATACCTGTACGAAAGTTTTTGCTGACATGGCAGCACTTTCAAATTAGTATATTAATATGTCAGGTCAAACTCTGCACAGTTGCTTCAAGAATTTGCAAAAATCTTTCCTAAATGGATGTGTTTTGTCTTGGACTAATTCAAATTTCCTTTTATAGCTCCCACTGCAGATATTAAGAGCTGAAAGGTTACCAACCTTATTTCTGAGTGTTATCCACTGGAAAACCTTAAAGTTAAGCATTATTCGAAACACCATGTGGGGATTGTGGGGATTATGCAGTGTCATCAGATAACCAATCCGCAGAAACCATGAGCTGAACCACAGGAGAAGATGACATCCCCGTCGTCAAGCCTCAACCCTTTGGGCCAAATCTGCAGCCATAGATAACAGCAGGACCTCTGCAGTCTGCAGAGGGTAAGGGTGCGTTTTCTTGTATGAATATGAATATGAAAGGTGACCACAGAGAGATAGATCATTATCCTGCTTTTCATCTGCTGGACCTGAGCCCAGCACTTTACTCTGTGATGTGTGAGGTAGACATCACCAGGTGACCTGCTGTGACAGCACAGTGATTCTTTTTTTCATCGGGAGATATCATAAGGTGGGTCCAGCTAAATATTACCTTGCAGTCTGCTTAAGAAGTTGTCAGTTTCAGGTGTGTGTGTGTACAGCAGTTTGTGCAGCATCCAGTTAAGAAAGGAGGAAATTCTATCAATGTGCTGGGGGGGGGCTAACCGAATCCATGGAAGGGTAATTGTAATCTATTATAGTTTGGAAACAAAAGATGTAATTCGGTTACATTTACCTACAAATTAAGGTTATTAGCAGGATTACATTTCTTTAATTTTTATAATGAATAAGAACATACTACCATCCCCGTGACCAGAGGAAAATGACTGGCATAGACTTTTGGTCTTGATTTGCGAGCACTGTGTGTCACCCACCACAGCTTCCACACTCCACCCTCAATGGTCCTCTGAGCTGCGCCGACACGAGCCCAGTTTTATTTGAAAAGAGAATTGTATTTACGCTGGCTCACGGGGGAAAACTACAAATGACAAAAACACATGTCATATGGCCAAATCACAAGTAATATAAGAAAATCTTCATCAGTATGACAACACATGCGCAACATTTTGATTTTGAACGTGCTACAAAAGCCACGACACAAAACATCTTAATAATGACCCAAACACACGCAGTACACAGTCCAAAGCTAAAACAAGTCATCCTTTTGTCGAGATAATGGGAAAACAAAAGATAGATTAATGCTATTTCCTTAATGTTCATCAGAGATTAGGAGGCTCTTAGCTGTAACAAGTGATTTAAGATGAATATGGCAGATTGATGAGTTTCTATTATTTATAAACGCATCAAATTCTACTTGAATCAAGGTTTAATACATGCAGAAATTACTTTTGTAGCTGATGCGCTCAGGTTGTGTACACGTTGCCATGGCTACACTGGAAACATTTTCTTAATCAAGAGTAATACACCTTGTTTACTGTCGCTTTGGGTACTTTTTAAAGTGTGTTAGGATCGTTATTACATTTAACTATTTGAATTCACGATGTTGGATAAATTGAACCCCGACTATAAAGACATTAAGGCATCATTATGCCATAAATGTTTTTTCATAATAATACATGTTGTTGAGAACACATAAAATACTGTCATTACTCTATAAATCCACAAAGTTTAAGACATATTTGAGCTACGCAGGTCATTAATTTTATATTGGATTGCATTACGGGTTGATGACGTAGAATGGTTGTTGTCGCGCTGAGCCGCTGTACATGGTTGTTGTTTCCGTAGCATTGGTGAGAGAAAAATCGATATAAGAGCTGCATTGTGCTGCTTTTTGATGTACTTTCCAGTCAAAGGGCAATACGGGAAGCAATGTAAGTATTAGGAGCTTTCTTAGAGATAAGAAGAGGAGAAAACAGTGGGAAGACGCCAGTGGACGTAAACAACTTCCAAAGGACCGGCGTTTGTATTCGAGTCACTTCTCCTGATGCGTTTGAGGCATTTAGTCGACCGCATCTGCTAAAAGAGCTTACGGGTCATGCTGGCTATAAAAGAAGGCTAAAACCAGATGCTGCGTCTACAATATTTCCACACACACACAAAACGGCAAAGAGTAGCGAGTGACAACCGCTGAACGAAGCGGACAAAAAAGGAGACGCTGGACGCTCTCCTGCTAAAATCTGAACAAGCTCCCGGATGCAAGATAATTAGGTTAAGTCAAAGGTTCTGCCCTGAAGTGGTCTAAATGAA
>VRLP01003544.1:0-62477 GCA_009660295.1 Lophius piscatorius | reverse complement strand
TATATATATAAAATAAATATATATATATATATATATATATATATATATAAATATATATATATAAATATATATAATATAAATATATAATATGAATATATATAATATAATATATATATATATATATAATATATAATATATAAATATATATATATATAAAAAAAAAAAATATATATATATATATAAAAAATATCTATATATAAAATATATATATAAAATATATATATATATATATATATATATACACATGAAAGTTATTCATAAATTAATTGAAATAAAAGTATGCGAACTGCGAACTTGGAAGAACACTAAAGCTTTTCTGAATTTTGCCACAACACACCTTTATTAATCTCTTTTGGTAGAACATTCTATGGACTGATGAATCACGAGTTGAGGAGGCAGCTGGTCCTGTTATATCTGGTGTAAACAAAAAATCAGCACTCAACAAAAGAACATTAAAACGTTGAACGTTCTACAGTAGGGTAGGAGGATTCAGGCTAAAATGTCAGATTTTTTATTACTTAAAAATTAAGATTGCGATTCTCTCCACAATCTCACCATTCAGCTTACATCATATTTCAGTTTGTTATGGAAATAAAAAAAATAAAAAAAACACCATTGACTCCCATAGCTCTGCGTCGCACTCGAGTGTGCCCGGGTACATATTTGTGTCCAAGCCTGACTGAGTCGGGGAAGACAACTTATTGAGATTGGCCCGAACCCAACAGACCTTTGGTTTTCATGCCTGAGACCCGACTGTGTGCAACACAGTTAACACTAACTTAAGCTCTGAGATTTTAAGCTGTCACAGACTTGTGGTTACCATAAATACGGCTTGTTTATATACCCTGATAACTCATTTCTATAGAGTACGACATAATAGTCGTGTCGACGTAATTACGACTATTAGATACGAACCAAAATATTAATCAAGTCAAGGTCGGTCCAACAATTTTTCCAAGGACCACCATGGCAAATGCAATGAGACTCAATACAACAAAAGCAAACAGTCAAAACACAAGCAAATTAAGAAAACTTCTTCATCAATATGACAACACATACGCAGAATTAGGAACTTCCCACAAATACCAAAACACAACAACTGACTTAAGGTGAAAATGACAGAAAAAGAAGTTTACATTATTTATAAACACATGGGATGGCGATAGCAGATGTTGTATGCACCAAGCTGGATAAGAGTTTCCTTGGGAAAAAAAAATACACCTTGTTCACTGTGGCTTTGGGCACCCTGTGTGTTAAGGTCATATTAAGTTTAATTTGTTATGCAAACCCAGCCACAAGTTGTTGCAAGCCTGGGTAAATAGGGAGGGTTGTGTCAGGAAGAGCATCCAATGTAAAACCCATGTCAAATCAATTTCCAAAACTTCTTCCTCTTCAATCATTTAATTTTTTGTTCATAAAAGTGGAGTTGGTGGTTCTGATCGATCTTTGCTGTTGTGGGATTTATCCTTAAATTGGGTATCTGCAAAGTTTTCCAAGGCTTTTTCAGTTGTTCACTGCATTGGTCTATCACAATTTTTCAAGTTATTTGTTTGTAGGGATCTTTTTTTTTTAAATCTCATACTTATTAGGAACTTTCCTGGGGTTTAGCTTGGACCCAAGCTCAGACACAAGATGCGGCAGAGCAGGCGAAAAATATTTATTAAACAAGAGGCACGTGGAAAAAGCAGGGGATCTAACAGGAACAAAAAAAACACGAGGATTAACTTACTACACATTGGGAGAAGGCTGGGACGAGTGATGACACGGGGGAACATCATACAACGAACTGGCACAGAAGGGAAGGTGAGGACAGACTTTATACACTGACGTAACCAGACAATGAGACACAGCTGGATGGGAAACACAGGTGAACAAGATGACCAATCACAGGACAGACACAGAGGGAGAAAGGAACACAAGTGAAACACACACAAGGGCAACACAAATCAAAATGACAGAACTTCCCCTAATAATAAATAAACACAAAGTCTTGACAGAACCCCCCCTCAAGGGACGGATACCAGACGTACCAAAAGTCCAAAAGACTGGAGCACTGGAGCGCAAAGTCACTGAGGACGTCAATGAGGGAATCGAGAGAGAAGTAGTGGGAGGAGTCATTGAGGAAGTTGTGGGAGGAGTCACTGAGGAAGTCGTGGGAGGAGTTGGGAGAGGAGTCACGGGAAGAGTCAGGAGAGGAGTCTCGAGAGTGGTCGGGAGAGGAGTCACGGGAGGAGTCGTGAGAGGAGTCTCGAGAGCAGTCAGGAGAGGAGTCACAGGAAGAGTTGGGAGAGGACTCGACTCCTCACCTGACTCCCCTCGAGAGGAGTCACAGGAGGAGTCACTGGAGGAGTCGCGGGAGGAGTCACGGGAGGAGTCGGGAAAGGAGTCACTGGAGAAGTCGTGGGAGGAGTCACTGGAGAAGTTGCAGGAGGAGTCACTGGAGAAGTCATGAGAGGAGTCACTGGAGAAGTCGCGGGAGGAGTCGGAAGAGGAGTAGGAAAAGGAGTCGGGTGAGGAGTCACTGGAGAAGTCGTGGGAGGAGTCACTGGAGAAGTCGCAGGAGGAGTCACTGGAGAAGTCGCGGGAGGAGTCGCGGGAGGAGTCGCGGGAGGAGTCACTGGATAAGTCGCGGGAGGATTCACTGGAGAAGTCACGAGAGGAGTCACTGGAGAAGTCACAAGAGGAGTTGGGAGAGGAGTCACTGCAGAAGTCGTGGGAGGAGTCACTGGAGAAGTCACGAGAGGATTCACTGGAGAAGTCACGAGAGGAGTCGCTGAAGAAGTCACAAGAGGAGTTGGGAGAGGAGTCACTGCAGAAGTCGTGGGAGGAGTCACTGGAGAAGTCACGAGAGGAGTCGGGAGAGGAATCACGGGAGGAGTCACGGGAGGAGTCATGGGAAGACGGGGTAGCGGAGTCTTGGGAGCACTAGGAACGAGAGTCTCGGGAGCACTAGGAACTGGAGTCTCTGGGTAGTTGAGCGCCGAATTCACAAGAATTCCAACCGGAACGGGGACAAGACGTCCCATCGGATCCTCCACGGCGCTGGGCAGCGGGTCCTCCACGCCGCTGAGCAGCGGGTCCTCCACGGCGCTGGGCAGTGGTGAGGATGAAGAGCTGGGCAGCGAGGAGGACGAAGAGCTGGAGCAGCGGTGAGGCTCGGCGCCGGCTTCGCCTCCTTTTGGGAACCGGTTTTATTGCCAGCCGGGTTCCCCGATAAAGAGAGTCCCGGTCGGCACCAACCTCAGGAACACTACCAGCTCCCTCAGGTGATGATGGTGGCTGAGGGTTAGGGGGTAGGAGGCCAGAAGACTCCGGAGCCACAGCAGACCGAGGACCAGCTGGCTGGTGGCCAGCAGACACGGGGGCTTGAGCAGGGGAAGAACCAACAGGCCGGGGCCGGGAACATGCCGGCAGCGCGTCCGGGTTCTCCACAAAGGTCTTTAGCCACTCCGGCAGGAAATCCCTCAGCCAGGGTTGGGCAGAGACCTTCCGGCGAGCGGCAATGACAGAACTTCCCCTAATAATAAATAAACACAAAGTCTTGACAATACACGCGCATGCGCTTACCAGGGATTATTCATCTCCATCGTTTACATGCAGCACTTGCCTTTCCAGGCGTCATTCCGAAAAGGACTCTTACTACCCTCGTGCAAAGGAATCAAATATCATTTGGAAAGGGTCGTTTACAGGCAGTATTTTCTTTCTGATTAGGCTTTTCTTCCAATTTTCTTCCAAAAAAGGGAGTCCATGTAATCACACCTACAGACAACTACTGACACTGTTTTCCGCCCGCTCCACCCTGTATTTGCTTTTTCACCTCTTTTCTACACTCGACACTGCTCTGAACAGTCGGGGAAAAAAATCAGACATATTAAATTATTTAATGACGAAACTTAGTATTTTATTTTCAATTTTTTATATATTGTGGGCTAATGTAGTATAATCTCACAAATACAGATTTACATTCGGTTAAGGTTGATTAAAAACAATGTGAAAAACTGTACTCAAATCAGATGTGACATTAGAATTCACCAAAAGTACAAATAAATGGAACTGGTTGACAAAATGTGTGTAATTACATACACATGTGTAGCACTATTGAAATTTACTTTCTTAAAACTTACTTTTTTGTTTTTCCTGGTTCTTGTAGGAGTTACATGTAATTGCCATAGACCAGTTCTGTCAGAAAAGAGGAACAAAAATCATTTTCTTGCCTACAAATCTTTGTTTCAACGTCTTGCCCTTTTCCAATGACAATGAAGTTCAATGACAGCCTGAGGATGTATCAGGTTTGACCGACTGGAATACATTCAAAGAAAATGAATACATAGTCCTAAGACTGAGTCTATTTTTTATAATTTGGGCCTGGGAAAGTAATCCCCATCAGAGGACAGAGCCACCAGCAAGAAGCAGGGCTAACCTAATTACAGGATGTAGGTATGCGCTTTGAAAGTTGTGTTTTTGTAAAACGACAACTATCACCAGGCTTTAACAAAGCTGACTTCCACTTGCATTATAAAAGGGGGCGAGCTGAGCCATTTCAGCAAAGGCATCTGGATTGTTTTCTTTTCTCTCTTTCACTCTTTGTCCTAAGACACAAAAACGGCCCGACACAATGACTTGTGACGTCTAACAGCAAAGTTATGCCAGAGTCACAATGTGCATCTAGCTGGTGAGTCGAGCAGATGCCCCATGGGGTCAGAGCTAGTTTTTGTCCTCACCACGACAGAGGGAAGGTACGGCAATAAAATTCTCTTTCGCTAAAGAGACATTCCAGCATAGCGAAGGGAGTGTCAGGATTTGACATAATTTAAATCGTTGTTATCATATTCTGAATGACCTCTGCTTCCAGCCCATGCTACTTTCTCCTGACTGGAAACCATTTTATTTATTTTATTTGTTTTGTTTTCTACTGTGCTTATACAAGCATGAACGCTTCTGAATAGGTTTGTTTGGAAACAGGAAAACCAATTAAGCTGAGGGCATAAGGGCAGCTTGTCTGTGTATATGGTTGGGAATGGAGAAGAATTGGTTTAACAAAAAACTTGCAAGCATTAGAGGCAACAACCTTACTCAGGATTGTTCATAATGAGGAGAAACATTTTTCTCATTACTTTTAGAGTCAAAAATCTGTAGTTAACAGCATCCATCATGCTGACAACTTTTTAATGGTTACTGATTAACTCTGAACCAGCATAAATTTAGCAACACCTCATTCATTAACAGCCATGCTGAGTTCTCTAAACCCATCATGAGGTCTGTGCACTCAATAAATGTGAATCAGAGCACTGGTAGACACATGTATACTACACCATTTCGCATGTGAGAACTACTTCGTTGTCCCTGGAATACGCCTCGGCTATTTTTCCGTAGCTTTTCTTAATTTGGAATTGATATTATAGTCCACTTAAGGTTTACATTTCATATAAAGACTTGACCCACCTGCCTAATATGTGCAGGTCTTCCTTTTGCCACCAAAACAACTCTCAGCTAATGGTGCATGAATTCACAATACCACTCAATGTGTGCTGTGCTATCTTCCATAGCAATAGATCCTTTAAAGTGAAGTAGAGCCTTCATGGATAAGACTTGTTTTTCCGGTTCATTATACTTAATGCTCAAATGGTTTGGGGTCTGTAGGATTTACAGGCCAAGTCAACACCTAGAACTGATTAGGTTCCTAAAGCCATCCCTGGGCCATTTTTGTCGTATGGCAGGGCCTATTATCCTAATGAAAGAGACCAAAGTGATTAGGAAATACTCTTACCATCAAGGGATGCACTTTGTCTGCAGCAATGTTTAGGTAGGTTGGTACATGTTATCTACGGACATGAATGGCAGGTTCGATATTTTCCAAGCACAATCACAATGTCTCCCTTTACTTGCCATCTTTCCATAGTGCATCATGGTGCTATCCTTTCCCCAGTAAAATTTTGTACTTCCAAGTGATGTCAAACAAAACATGATTCTTCAGACCAGGCTGCCCTCCATTGCTGTGTAACCCAGATCTGATGCTTGTAAGTGCTTTTTTCTGTGGAAGTTGGTCAACTTGCACTGGCTGTTCTGACACCTGTCTATCAGAACCAACATATCACCGACACCAATAACTATTTCAGCAATTGGTGTGACAGTAGCTCATCTGTTGTATCGGACGACATGAGAATCCATACGCCTCAGTCCCACTTGACTATCACCGGTTGTCCTTCCTTTCACCATTTTTGGTAGGTAATTATCACACCAGACATGGGTTATGCAAGATCTGCAGTTTTGGAGCAGCAGTGATGCAGTCGTCAAGACATTGATTTATAGCCCGTGTCACAGTCGCTCATATGTTTGCCCAGTTTGCTGACTCCAAAACACCTTTTCAGGACAAAACGGTTACCTGCTGCTGAGTTTTCCCATTGACTGATAGGTCCCATTGTAAAAAGATAATCAGCGTTTTTCACTTCACTTCAGTGTTTATTTATTTATTTTTTAGGGCTGGTAAGTCAGTTTTTCACCAGACTTCTGTAATCTATTAGATTCAATCAGGAAAAAGCAGTCAATGAATCTATACACGTGTATTAAAGAACAGAACTCTAAAGAGTCAAAAATGTCTTGACAATGAAGAAAAAAATGACTCTTGTTTTTTTTTATTCTTTATTTTTGTTCAGCACTTTAAATTACAAAATTCGGTCTGGATCGCATAAATATTTTTGTTCTCTGCTGGGGGGTTTTCTGCTACACAAAAAAAAAGAACCGAACATAATACAATTTGTGAGAAGTTTCAGTGCGCGGTGTAGAATATATACATAAAGTAATGAATGTAACACGATGGAGCTCTGAAGTAAATAAAATCAGATGAAAAAAGTTTTTAAAAAATAGAGTGGTAATCTCAATTAATAGACTATCGAGTCAATTACTAAGTATCTTTACAAAATCTAAAAGTAAACTTTCTGTCGATGGAGAGAGAAAATAATCTTCTCTATTATGGCTACATAAATGTCGTATACAATATCTATACAATGGTACCTCTGTTTACGAGTGCCTTGCTTTAAGATTTTCGATTTACGAGCAAAGATTCTTCAATCAAGAAGCAACCAATGCTTTGTAAGCACATTCTTGACAGCTGTGGTCAAAATGGCAAATAAATTCTCATCAGGCCGCATTGCTTTGATATCAGCATTTAAATAATGTGTAGAATTACAAGTACAAATCAATGTTTAAATGTTTTTTGATGTTTGTGGAGGTCTGCCCAGAAAGGTTTTATTCCCAGAATATATGCCAATGGTTAGCTCCGGAAACCCACATTCAACATCCAACATTCTGTAAATCCTCCTTTGGTGTTAAGAAACATTTGATGAGACACTTCCAGCCAAACTTCTGCCTCACATGAGAGCTTGTGCATTTTGATTAAAATTTGTGCATGTCAACTTAGTCTTGATTTGACATTAATATATTACCATTTCTCTTCCATTTTTCTTTAATGTATTCTATAGAGTAGTATTTGGTTTTGCCAAAAGGCCTTAACATAATTTGGAGATAACCCTCATATTTAATTATTTCTAGTCAGCGTCATTAAATAATTTCTGTATGGGATCCTTTACATTTGTTTATGTTTTGTATATATAAAAATCTGACTATTCAAGACAACGCTTTACTTTCAGGTTTTCAACATTATTTTGTTAGCCCTTTTTTGTAAGTGAATAGAATGTTGTTATCCCTTTTGAGATCCAAGATTTAAGTCTATGATCCATTTTATTGGGATTGAAATTAGGGTCATAAGTACATCATTGAAGTATTTTCAATTTATTGGTCCAGTTTATTACCCTATTTCAACATACTCCAGATTTTTATTTGTGCCTTAATCCATGAATTTTCCACTTCATTTAAAATCCTTCCCAGGCTTGCGTGATTCAACACTGCACGAATCGGGGGATCATTCTTAATAGAGTTTGATGCCTTTCCACCTGGCCTGAAATTGGATATGCTAATTAAGGGCTGTATGAGACTAGTTCACGGTTTTAGTTAGGCCATTCCTCCTTCCTCATCTGGAAGTTTTGAAGTTTTGAATTAAAAAAATCTTGTTTAATTCAGATAGTTGATTTGAGGGAATATTTTCAGGAAGTGCTTGTAATAAGTAGAGATGCTATGGGAGGATATCAATATTTACAGCGTCAATTAGACAACCAAGGAAAGAGATGGAGTTTCATTTTTGTATGTCATCCTTCATTTTTGTAAAGAAAGGAAAGGGAAATTATTTTAACAACTGGAGTAGGGTTTTTCAGCAATTTTATTCAGAAATATTTAAATGAGTTTTGGTCCAAATTAAGATGAAATGTATCTCTAAATTTATTTGGAAGGGTACACATTTTTAAGTAAAAATTTGTTATTTTTGGATTTCTAATTTTATTGCTTGTATATCTGCCAAATATCTCTAGAAGGTAAATGATATGGAATTTGAATTAAGGGATTCCATTAAATAAATCTAAATATTTTGAGAGTATTCTACTTGTTTTGGCAGGGTTTAAAACCCTATTTAAATTAAATTAAATTAAATTACTTAAACGGCTTACTTATCCATTATTTTCTACATCCACTACCCCAGAAAAAAAGGTCTCTCATCGGATCCCGCCTTATCATTAAATCTGTACACTAGAGGTAATCCTCCTCAAAAATGAACGTGTAACAAAATCCTGGTTGAAAGCGTTTTTAATGAAACACCACAAGAAGAGTTAGGAAGAGATGATTCCAAGTGTATGTACTTCAAAACCGCTATAAGGGAAAAGTCCCACGCATTGATAGAGATGGGGAACTAAGTGGCCACATGTTAGCCTAAATCAAGAAAAAAATTAGATAAGAAATGAGATAAATAAAATAGAGTTATGGAATAATTGGAGCCACGACACCTTAAATCATAACACTATATGATTGCTGGCAATATAAATCTGCATGGAGATACCGATATCTTTGTTACAACCTCCACTTCTAAAACAGAACTTGTATATCAGGGATAAGTGTTTCATATGTGCAGCATTATATATCTTTTTATGATTCAGGTTTGCTACAATCTCAGTCAGCTGTTAAATGCAGCATAAAGGCCATTGATTACATCTAAACATAGAACCAATAAAACTTATTCTCATTTGTGACATAATAAAGTAGTAGACCTCAATCTTCTGCTAAGGTGGGTTGCCTTTTGAAAGTGCTTTTTATAAGCACTTCTGAGGGGGGGAAGGGGTGATCAGTCAAGAACAAACACCTATTTTTTTCTTTTCCAGTACCTCCTCCTTGATGCTATAACTACCAAACGCAACAACTATGGATCTGGGCTTTGTTTGTGAGCCAGCGGGCATCGGTGCATGAGCCTAGTGTGCGTGGTCGATTTCCAGATCTCTGTCATGGGGCTAGTTTAGTGAACTTTTCAGCATATTATTTAGAAAACCAACCCTATCAATCCCTCATTTGATCTCGCACCCTCCTCGTCTTTCAGGAGGGTCGAGACTGGCTTCCAGATTCATCACACCTTTCTTCTGCTTGATTGAGTCAGTCGTTTGTCTTCTTCAGCTCTTGTTCAATATCAGAAATTTGTACTTTGTTTCTCTTTTGAACTCTCTGAGTTCATTAAGATTCCATTTTAAGCTAACTTTGGGGACTTTTACGCCATATGCTTGTGCGATCGGAGAGCTGCCTCAGCTGTCTTGCCTCATTTCAGTATAATTACCTGGGTCAGTCAGCCAAAGCCCATTTTTTCATTATTTGGGAAACCATTCACTTTGTTTTGTCAAAATGATATCATGAAACCACCAGGTAGCACGAAAATGATGCTGTCCTTCTTTTTCATTTAATTATTATGTCAATTTAAAGGCATTTAAGATTTACCCGTTTTTTAGATTTGTATGTTCTTACTAGCAAATCAGACCTTTTATAAATGTCTCTGCATACTAAAACATTTTTTGGGTTGCTTGGGATGAAATGGCAGTTACAGAGATCGGAAGATGAAATAGTCAATTTAAAATGTGGCATTTCAGGCTTCGAGGCAAAAAACGCGAGACAATCAAAAGGCTTTGTTTAGCTACTTGATTGGACATCACATGACCATTTACAAACTTGCTGTGTCAAAAGAAAAAGCGAGTGAAATTCAGCTTGCAAATCAGCATGGGTAAAATCCTCTTAAATTCTCACAAAAGAGAGAAGAAAAAAGAAAACAACATACACGCTGTATGAGGATTACAAGCCCGGTAGGTAGTGATTGACAGAAAGACTTACATTACTCCAATTTTCTGAGTTAGTTCTTGTATAGTGAGGTAAGCCCATAACATTAGTTACAGTTTTTGCTGTTTTGTATCTACTTTAGTCGTCTGTTTTTATCCAATTCTGCCAATTATGGGCTTTTGCTATGCGCTGCAGTCTTCATTAGTAGCCCCAGGCCACATATGTACGTTATTAATGAGGACTAACACACTTGGTTGAAATTCGTCTCATTAAACAGCATGCAGTTCAGGAGGTAGACACCAAAATACCATGGGGCTTTTTATGAGTTTTGCTGCTGTATGAAATTTAAGTAATGCTGAAATGATGAAAACAATATTTCATTATGTAGAAGCATTTAGGCGTGTTTAAAACTTACAAAACAAAACATATATTTTAAACATACACACTTTCTGCTCTTAATTTGTATCAAAGGGAATAACTGAGGTCAATTTATTAAGCATGATCATCCTAGAAAATGCAATACAGAGGTATTTTATGTAACTTTCAACTGCCACCACTAATGTTTGCTCAGGCTAGTGTTTCCTCCCAAAACTCCGAAAACCAAGATTCTGAAATAGTGGGACATCTTCATGTCATAAAAGAAAAGGTTGGGAGAGGGTCAACAAAGATGGGCATATGTTGAATTGCACAAAAACACCTGATTGGAATAGTTCAACAGGCGTCATAAAGATTATGACGATGGGATCTTTTAGGGGCTAGTCAATACCAGGCGAGGATGGGTGAGTTTTCTCTTAGGTTCTTGATGGTTTTATCATTTCTTTCGTTTAGTTTTTAATTCGAAGGTTCTTAAATTATTTCCTAAATGTGTAGAATTGAAGAAAGACAGGAATTAAATCGGATGTGGAAAAAATTAATAAGGGTTATATATTTTTGCTCAGTTTTTACCTTCTTATATTTTGCACACCGTGTCCAGTAACAAATTTGTCGAATTTTAACAATGCATAACAAGACGCAAGACAAGAAAAAAAGGGTTTTATCTTTTTGAAACCGCTTTAGTAATAGTACATATTAATCTAATAACATCTATCTGGAGCCAGCGTGTGTTCCTCCCGTAGTGGCGCCATGGGACACATCTTCCAGACAACACAACATTACAGTGCCCTCCAGAATTGGCATCTTTAAAAAAAATTGGAAAATTATATGCCAAAATTGTCTTTATTGTCTATATCAATGATCTTTAACTTAAATCATTCCCACCCCCCAAAAAAAAAACCTTACACAGATAAAAAAAAACCCATCAACATCGACAACATTCTTCATTTAAAACAAATATTTATCTCCAGAACATGTATGTCACAGTTATTTGGCCCGGCACTTAATATTTAGCGCAGCCCCCTTTTTCCACAATAACAGCCTTCAGCCTCCTTTCTGTATTGTGTGATAAGGTTTGAGACCTCAAAAATAATAAATCCAGGAGGATGTGGCAGTTGACAAAGTCACTCACTGGCAAAACAAAGATAGCTATAGAGCCACTAACCCCTCAGACAGTATTCTACTCTGAACCTGTTCTTTAGCCTCTTGGACCAACCAAATGGAGAAGCAAAAAACAATCCTGCACTATCAGGGAAGGATGAACCCATACAGCTGCACCTATACACTGTGAAGAATCAATGTGAGGAAAGCAGCTGGTCCATGTGGAGTCACCGGACGGATGCTTTAGGCCTGCACAGACCAGTTCCCCAATCACCACATACTTTGAGAGACTCATTCTCTACCATAATTAAAGTTGCTATCCATGCCAACCTCAGGATGATAATCATGGATTATAGCTCAGCATTTAATGCAGTAATACCTCACATTCTGGTCCCAAAACTGGACAACCTAGCCCTAGGCAGTTCACTGTGTACATGGTTCCTAGAGTTCCTGAGGAACAGACCAGAGATCATCAGGATGGGGGTCTACATCTCCTCAAGGCTCATCCTGAATTCTGCAGGGCGGTGTCCACAGCCTACTTTACTCATGACTGTTCCCCATTCACTCCACCAGAACCGTTGTCATATTTGCTTATAATACCACCATAGTAAGACTGATGACAGACAACACTGAGGGGGGTCGGCAGATGACGGAATGTGTGTTCCAACAAAACCCTGAAGCACACCAAGCACTCTGCCTTCTGCATACATATGGAAGAGTTAGAGAGTGTCAAAAGCGCTTTAAGTTTCCACATCTCGGCTGAACTCACCTGGTCCTTGGACACCAGCCCAACAGAGAGTATTTTTCCTAAGAAGCTGAAACAGACTCACCACCCTCAACACATAATGATCAACTTCAATGGGTCCACAATTAAGAGCCAAGAGATACCAGTCAGTCAAAATAAAAAACAAACAGACTAAAAAACAACTACTACCCACAGGCCCCCCCACCCCCAGACCCCCGTTAGAGACTGAGAACACTGAATGCTCTCTGCTGACGTGCAATACACACCCAAACCCCAACCAGACTTATACATTGAAGTCTGCAATAATGAACATTAGAGTGCAATTCCTCTGTGTAACATTTATTCTTTACGTTATGCGCTTGTGCTGTTTTATTGCTTGAGTGGTTTTTTGGTACGCTACTAAATCGCCTTTTGTTATTTTACAACAATGACAATGAAGATCTTTTTTCTTGTTGTAGGTAGCGTCTGATGGTGGCTGAGGGAGACTTTCTGACCCCAAGATTCAACTGATCTCAGGAGTTCTCTAGTTGTAATCCTTGGGTATTTTTTTTCCAGTTGAACCCTCCTCCCCAGAGTACTTTGGATCAATTTGCATACACGTACTTTTCCAGGAATATTTTTAACATCTCCAGTCTCTTTAAACTTCTTAATTAATGATCAAACTGTTGAAAATGACATTTTAATAGTTGAAAGTTTCTCTAGTATCGATTTCCAGATTTGTGCATTTTTGTACCTCATTCCATTGCATCATTTGTTTTAGGTCAACAATGTAATGTTTTCCTATGTTTTATTTAATGTTGGTGATTGACGAAGAGGTAATTTTTGTGAATAATTTGAATTAAAGATCATGGGTATTGACAACAAAGACATTTTTTGTATCGCATTATAACGATTTTTTAAAGGGTGCTAATCATTTTGTAGGGCAAAGCATAGGCGTATCAACAATTTTTCAACATAAACAGGTAGCATACCTATTTAATGACATAGCATAGCATACCTACTTAATGACAAGCAGCTCAGGATTATATTTTTTTAGCAAAATGAAACATAATTCCAACTATAACAAAACTAATTGTAACAATATAGAAAATTCATCACATGAAAAATAAAATAAGATCCAAGATGAATCTCCCTTAATACAGCTACAACCGAAAATGCTGTAATACCTTGACTGCTTTGTGATCATGTAATATACATTTGCGAGACAAAGTATAAGTATAATTATTCTCAAATAAATATGTTTAAGTCCCATTATTTGTGAAGAAATAATTCCAGTAATTTTAACATCAGTCAAATCCTTTGGCATTCATGGTCTGTTGCTACTCTAGTCAAATAAATTTCCTGATTGTGATATTATTTCAATTTTTTTTTCTTTTGTGCACTCAAGCATTGAAGACCACCATAGTTAATCAATGGCTTTTGATTTATACCTTTTACTTCCTTTACTGTGTCCCATTATCTACTGAAACAATGGAGAATAATGGAGAAAGGCGGTAGCAGAACTCTCTCATCCCTGCCTCTTTCTGCCTTCCGGGATCTAACTGAAACAGACCAAGCCCACCTGAAACTGTTATAAACTGTGCCCAACCTGTGAAGGTGGTAAATTAGTTGCCCCCATATGGAGTTGTAACTGGGTCATGTTGCCTTGTCTGATGGTTTTCCACATCACCTTGTAAAACCAAAATGAAAGAGACTGCCACCCAACGCTATTAATTTTCTTAACCTGCTTTGTTGTGCTTTTTCTCTGCTGCTGCATGACACGTGTACGGATGTTGATGACGAGGCAATAAGCTTGTATGTGGGATAAGTAACACTACAGTACACTCTGAAAGGTAATATCTATTCTAACTTGAATGCTATTAGTGCAATTTAATTATTGCTCACTATCCTCTTGATGTAACTCATGTAATGCAAGTTATGTACTTGTCTTTCTGGAAAGAGGTATAAAACTAAATTGACTTGAGTAAAACTGGGCTTTTAACTTTGAATTCCTGGAAAAAAGGCAGAGCTCAGTGGGTAACATTTCCAGTACAGCAGTACAGAAGAAACCAGAAACTGTGTGACCCTGGAAACTTTGGATGAAGCAGAATGGGTCTGTAGTTATGTTATTTAATTTCACTGATTCGAAAGTGAATTTTGGCTGGCCGTTTACCTATATATTGTTACAAGTGAAACTCCTTGCATGCTAATGTTAATGTTATCTAAGTATAGCCAACAGATATATCTAAAACTGCCTTGTTTCCTCATGAGAGCCTGTAACGTTGGCTAATTTCAAGCTCTACATATACATAGTGACCGAAAACCGATTTTTCCAAAAGGATGGAAATGGCTTTGAATATCTACTTCAAGAAGAAGATGGAGCACAGGGGGACATATACGAGCAGAGAAAGGAGCACGGAAGTGGACTAACTCTAATGTAGAAAATGTAGTCTGAAAAACATTCGAGTCTGCAAGGTAGTGACAGGGGAGAAAGCATCACAATACAATAGAATGGTAGTATTGTTAGACGACTCTGGTAATTCAAAAGAGGAAAAGAGCAAAGGCAGAGTAGAGGATCAAATGGTGGAAGCTGAGGAAGGAAGACAGATGTGTGAATTACAAGGTTTTGTTGAGATGGGCTCTGGGTGGTTGTGAAGAACTGACAGATGACCAGGCAGCTACAGAAAAGCAAAGGAGACAGGAAGGACTGTGCTTGATGTTCATCTGGACAGATGATAGAAGATAAGAAGACTTGGCGTTGGAATGAGGAGGTTTAGGAGAGTATACGGAAGAAAAGGTTGGCAAAGAAGAGGAAAGATAGCAGGACAGATGTAGAAAGAAGGCTGGAATACGAGGAGGAGACACTATACGATATCTTTGGAGGAGAAGATGCCTGGAGAAAAAGTGTACTGATACCAATTTTTAGGAACAAACGTGATGTGCAGAGCTGAAGCAGCTACAGAGGTGTAAAGCTGATGAGCCCCAAAATGAAGATTAGAAGAGTTTGTAAGCAGTAGTGTGGTTTCATGCCAACAAAAAGCACAATAGATGAGATGTTTTCTTTTTTGAGTTCTGAATGAGAAGTACAGAAGGAGTTGCATTGTGACTTTGTGAATTTTGAGAAAGTGAACGAAAGAGTGCAGAGAAAGGACTTGTGGTACTGCATGAGGACGTCGGGAGTAACAGAGAAGTATTTTAGAGTGGCACAGGGCACATTTGGAGAGGGTCTCGGAATTCCGGTTCCTGGACGTCCACATAGAGTAGGGCCTGACCTGGAGCGCTAACACAACAGTGCTGGTTAAGAAGGCAGAGCAGAGCTTCTACTTGCCAAGAATCCTCAGGAAGAACCACCTCTCTACAAAACTGCTTGTATCCTTCTACCGCTGCTGCATAGAGAGCATACTGACTTACTGCATACGTATGTGGTATACCAGCTGCATCAAAAAAGCCCATGTGATCCTTAAGGACCCATCCCACCCAGGACACCATCTGTTTGAACCGTTGCCCTCAGGTAGACGTTACAGAGCAATAAAAACACAAAAAAACGGATTCAAAAGCAGTTTTAACCCCAAAGCCGTGAAAGATACTTTATGTTCATATGTGTTCCGTCCAATAATAAGGGAAGCTGCAAACAGAATGTGGGAATGTATTTCTGTGTGTGGCTTTATGTTTTCACTATTAAAGTCTTAGTAATTAGTTTGATATAGTTTTTAATTGTATTATAAACTCTTTTTACTACTTTTTTGCACAGATGAGGATTGCACTTTTTTCATTTCGTTGTATGTAAAGTGACAAAGATATTGAATTGAATTGATTTGAATTGAAGACAAGAGGCAGAGCTGGAGTTGAAGACAGTTCAAGAATGAAACAGATGATAAACTGTGGTGACCCGAAAAGGGAACAACCAAAAGAGGAAGAATGACATTTCCCACAGAGTTAACCTTTGAGAAACAACCACCTCAAGCATGCCTGCCTACTTTCAACAACGAATAGCATATTTACATAAAGGCAGTCTTGTGTGTGATATTTAGCCATTCTGTCCATTTGATGAACCCATTATTCATTCCTTTGTGGCAAACAATGTTAATGCAAAACAAAGATTTTGTCACGAAAGGCTAAAATGAGTAAAGGCCACAGCTGTAATACATAAACATACAAAGAAATCTCACACATGGCAGTAATGCCAGCTACCAATGTCAGGAAAAGGGCAGGAGAGATTGTCAACAACCCTAGTTATTGTAACTTATACTAATTTTTTTGTCATACATTTTAATAATGTAATACATTAAGTCTTTTTTTCAGTTCTGTAAGCTGGTTTTGTTTTGGTTTCAAAGTTCTTCTCATGATTTATTTCTGAAAGACAGTCTCAATAGGATACGAGGACTTAAACAATTTTATACAATATAATATTACAAGTAAATGAGTCAAAACTGTGAGTCTCTTAATGTGGGAACAAAACATGGTACATGAAATCACATTAAATTTGCTTATTCGCATGAAAATTCCGTATTGTCACACTTTTTCAAATGTGAACTAAGAATTTAACCAAACAAATCAGTAGCACATGTTAAATGGAGGGCTGCATGTTGGTGTAATTGTTAGCAATGTTGCCTCACAGCAGGAAGTGATCTAGATTCAGTTCCATCTGGGAACCTGGGGCTTTTCAGTGTGGAGTTTCTTGCATCTTCGCCTGGCTTTGTTCCTACTAGACTAAACTGGCAATACATGTGAATGTGAAAGTGAATGCTTTTCTGTTGCTCTGATAGCCCTGGGTTGAACTAACAACCTTTCCAGGGTGTATCCCATCTCTATCCCAATGTCACCTAGGATAGGCTCAAGCCCCCTGCAAACCATCATGGTTGCGTGGATGCATGGATCATAACTGGACCTTTTCAGAAGTCATTGAAATTTCCATTTTCTTGCAGATTTTTTTGATTTTTTTCAGACGTGGTTTTTCAATTTTTCCGGTCTGTATGAGAGGTGTATTATTAAGGCTGATGGATGAGATGTAAGTAGAATGCCAAGGTAATAAAATCAAATCAATAAAAAAAAAAAAAAGAAGAAATCTACAAAAAATGGCCAAGTCTCTTTTTCCCAACCTTCAAATTCTTTAGCTGTCATTTCTTTTTGCTTTTTTTTATTACCTCTACCTACAAGGTTATGTATTTGCTTGTGTTTGTCTCTCTGTTCGTATGATAACTTAATTGATTATAAGCAGATTTTGACTTTTAGCTAAAGGAAGTACCCTTTCAATTTTGATGTTGATCTGTCCTGATGTTTGTTGGGTAATTAATGCTTCACCGCCTGTGTGGACAGGAGGAACTGTTAAATTTACTTATCCCTGAATAATTCTTTACCCAGTTTACAAAGTAAACATCAAGAATGATTTAATAATCCCAGAAGTTTTTAGAGATGCTCACATTCACGTTTTGTTATATTGGACAATTTAAAAAAAACAAAAAAAACATCCGGAATGACAAACTAACACTAACTTGTTGAAAACTCATTACGAAAAACAATAGAACTTAGTTGCTTTGATTTGAATCCTCTGTTTATTCGTGGCAGAAACTGAAGCTTCTTTGTTGTGCCTGATGTTTCCCTTGAAGTTCAATAAATCAAATACTAAGACCATGGATAGGTTGAAGAAAGTGGATTATAGCTGATATCTTTGATGCTTTTTCCTCTGTCTGTATCTCTCCTCACCCGTATCTCTCTCTTTCTCTCTCTCTCTTTTTTTCAAACCCGACCGGTCATGGCAATAGGTTGTCCACCCTAAGTCTTGCCCGTTAAAAAGGCAGTTTTTTCTCACCATTGTCGCCAAGTGCTTGCTAGAGGAGGAATTTGTTGGGTCTCTGTAGATAATTATATAAAGATTTTGGTGTAGACCTGCTCTTTCTGGAAAGCACCTTGAGACAACTGTTGTTGTGAAATGGCTCTATATAAATAAAGATTGATTGATTAATTGATTGATAATCTATCAATGACATTAATATTCTTCAGGGCAAAGTTCCATTAAATGAATACAAAATTGCATTCATAAGATGTTTTGACACAGTCAAAGTCCATAAAGCTTCAGTGCAGTTTGTTGTATAAACACCAACAGAAGAGCAAACTGCTGTAACTTCATTATTGGAGAAAATGGCGCTGCACAAGTAATCCAGGCTCATCCCTGCATAAAGTAGCAAGACGGTTTGCTGTGTCTCCAAGCACAGTCTCAAGAGCATGGAGGAGATCCCAAGCGACAGGCCGTTACCCTAGGAGAACTGGACAGGTCCATAAAATGACAACAACCCAGCAGGCAGACTGGTATCTGCTCCTCAGTGTGAGGAGACAACAGGAGCCAGATACCTACAAAATGACCTCCAGTGGGCTTCTGGTGTGATGTTTCTGACAAAACTCTCGAGGCCCGACGTCCTCTACTGGGAACTGCGTTCACAGCCCAGCACTGTGGAGCTCAATTGGTGTTCACCAGAGAACAGCAGAATTGTCAGGTTCTCCATTGGTGCCCCGTTCTCTTCTCAGATGAGCCAGGTTAAAACTGAGGTCATGTGGCGGCTGCATCATCATCTTGCCGGACTAGTTTGGTGGTGGACCAGTGATGGTCTCACAGTCCTCCACGTGCTAGCCAAACCCTGACTGCACAAAAAACCGGGATGAAACTCAGACCCACTATCCGACCCTATACTGATCCAGTGGACCCTGGCTTCCTTATGGTCCAGGAAAATGCCCGGCCTCATGTTGTCACACTGTGTAGGCAGTTTCTGGTAGATGAAGGTATTGATGCCATTGACTGGTCCTCATATTCCCTGAAACTGAATTGACCTGAGAACCTCTGAGACGTAATGTATCGCTGCATCAGACACCACCACCACTGGCAACAAACTGTCTAGGAACCCTGATCCCGATCTGGGAGGAGATCCACCAGAACGCTATCCTCTATCTCATCAGAAGCATGCCCAGACATTTTCAGGAGGTCTGTTTGCTAGGTCACGTTATGATTTCTTTTGATGAAATTCACTGAAAAAGTCTGTCATTTCCGTTTTTCACTTAGATTTTTGGTGTAATTTAAAATCCAGCCCTTAATGGTTTAATGATTTCCATGATCGCTCTTACATAATTTTGTTCTTAACAAATTACTCAATGTATATCAATAAATATTTTCAACTTGAATGTTTCTTTCAGTATTGAGAATAATTATATGAATTCAATCTCTGAGTTTCTTTCTGTTAATATAACACAAACAGGCCTGCACTATAAATCATTTCCATGTATTACTGTTTGTCAATATAGGCCATATGCAAATTAAAAATTTGAAATACTTATGAATTTTGGACCTTTTCAATTAATTAATTATACCCATACAATCATACTCAGTATAACATTGAGAAACTATTTCTCTGCCTCAAACTAATCTCTGAGGGAGCAGTGAGCAGCCGCTGAGCATATTGGGTTCAGGGTCTTGCTCAAGGACACTACGAAATGTAGACTTGTGTTGGCTCAAACTGGCTATCTTCATTTTCTGATTGGGAGCCATTTATCCCACTGAGCTACAGCCGTAGCAATAACTCAAAAACAGTTTAATGGATCATTTTCAAATTTGATACCCACATAGAGTTTTTTCGGTTGTTTATCTATGACATTAAGCAAAGCTTTATCTCCAGAAGTTTTCAGACAATAATTTCTCAGTCTTAGGACTAATTTAGTCCGATTTTGGTGCATATGAATAGACTCGAGGAGATCTATCTTGTATTTGTTGTGTCTTACTTTAGTATTTCATGTTTTACACACTTTCTTTATGAAAGAAAACGGACATTGACTTGATGATCTGGAATTATAATTTTTGAGGTTGTTAATGGAAATCTGTTATGTGTTTTGACAAATGGAGGATCCTACTTATTAACGTAAGAAAAAGCAAGGGAATGCCAAACCTCGCCATCAACACAACATTGAAAACTCATGAAACTTTTAGAAGTAAATTAATGGATCTGCCACGGGATTCAAATCTGCAGGCGACCAACAGCTGCACAGGGAAGTAGGCTGATGGCTTTGGCATCAAGCTTTAGAGTGCCCCATCCCTGCCGAGACATCGCCAGAAGCAAGCAGTCTCTCCTCCCAAGCATGTCGAGTTGATTTCTGCAGGTAAACTGGTTAGACCTGATCAATTTGCCTGTCACGTTTTCAGAGTCTGGTCTCCATGTTTTCTGTTTTTAGGTTCAGAGGTAAACCGCCGGGTCTTTGCAGTCCTCCTAGTTACAACTCCAAAGACAAACGTGAGTCTTACTTTGCAGAGTGCTTGCTTGCCAACAGTCACATTTCCTCAGCTATTGTGTGATGCAAGCAACTTAAGGTCGGTTTAAAAACATTTTGGGCTAGGGAAGGAGAGGGAGAGGGCTCACAGTAACATCTCAGCTCCTTGGGAGCCATGCTTACTGTCCATGCCTACTTCCTTTGATGGCAATAACAACGCCACTTGGTGGCGACAGGTTGTATGTGCAAGCAGGATGATCTTTACTCATTCACTTCTTCGCCGCACATTAGTTAACATTAGCTGTTAATGCAATCAGAAGACAGCTACTTATGTTTATGTCCTACATTGTTTCAATTACAATATGTAAGTACGGGTCAATACAACATGCTTAAAAATAACATACTGTTAATTTATGTTGGTGGGTGCTTCACAGGGGCCATCCACTGCTCCTAAGGGATGGGTTGAATGCAACGATAAATTTCATGACATTATACATTGTTGTATGTACTGTGTAACGTGATAAAGAAAACGAAAGATTTTTATTATTGTATTAACGATAGATAGTTACATTTTTACCACATTCTGATTGCTAAGTGTTTTTAAGCTAATGATAATGCTTAATATCTGGCAAGGCATTTTATACAGTATGAAATATGTTCAACAACAGTCATTTTTGTAATGTGTTTACAGTTTTTCACAATAAACTGTATGAAAAGTATCTTTATCTTTGTGGAGCTTTTGGGAAATGTTTGGAATGGTTGGACAGCTAGCTAGAGCAGCTAGTGAAGCCCACACATACCAGTTTCCCCTGGTTCCAGTGTTTATACAAAGCTAAGATAACCACATCCTGATTCCCATTTGTACTGATCACAAAGTGATGACATTTACATCAATCTTCTAAAGTAAATTAATTTATTAAGTAAATATGTTTTACAAATCGCTCTGGCACTTACAACATGCAGTGACTAACGTTAAACTTTGGTTATTACAGTAGAACTGCATTTTAATAACACATATAACATCAAAAGAACATTACTTTAATCCTGATACATTCCAATCCAGATGCATTTTTGAAATTTTTTATTGCTCAAGAGAAACTTTATAGCACTTTCTTTGACTGTACGTTTTTGTATTTTGTTATGGTGTATTCGAAAACAAAACTGAAAATCCCTTTTATTTTGCCAAAGCTATGCTTTCTGGGTTTTTCATACAGTTATCCTAAGTAAGGAAGATCCAAGGAGGGAGGAAGTCAGATTACCCATGCCGATACAGGAAAAGGCCCAAAGGCCGGAAGGGGATCTGGACTAAGAAACTAATTGCTGTTGGGCAACTGGGCTGCCCAAGTCAAAAACAAAATGTCCTATTTGTAATTTAAATAAATATGAATACATTTACAGCCATGCTGTTACATGTATACGTTTTATCGTGATTTCGAACAGCAGCACATTACTGCGCATGTGCTGAGTGTCGTCGCTAAAAATTAAACACACATTGTATCAAGGACTAAAACACTCTTTTATCTGGAGCGAGGGAGAAGTTTATTAAATATGCTTGGCAGTTTTGCCTGTTGAAGTTAATAGTAATAAAGCTACAAAACGCTGGTTCCCTGACATAATAGGTGAAGCAATTCCGCTCACAGTGGAATATACTTATGAAATATCATAACAGGGTCAAACACGACTGTGCAGTATAGCCCGTGAAAGGAAAGAGGCAGTTAGAGATGTCACAGGGGCGGCCCACTGCTCCCTCAGATGCTGGGTTAAATGCAAAGAGAAATTTCACGAAGTTGTACTGTATGTATGTACTATGTAACCGGTGATAAGTCAAGGAAAGATATTAATAAGTATTATTATTAAAAAAATACAACATAGGACAAACAAAATAGTGCACATTCCTTTTACCACTTATTTTTCTTTCTTTTTGAAACCTCTTGTCTGCTAATTATTTGATTTATGGTTTCAAACTGGCTATATATGGATGCTTGCAACATACTGTAAACATCAAGGTATTTGCAATTTAATTTTCTTTGGTAGTTCGATGGACTGCTGTGGACTTATCAGTCATATTCTTATTGTTCAATATGTTGATGGTGTTGCCTCTGGATGCCCCTCTATTGCAGAAAAGTAACAGCTTAAGTACAGCTAACTATATATGATATGCAATCTTTGTATATCATATATACAAAGATTTGAATCGTTCCTGGTAAAACTGGTGGCTTTTAGTTTAGTTCAAAAGTTGAACAAATTTTTTTTTACATACTGTATGTATATATATATATACACATATACACATATACATATAAATATAAGTTAAAAGTTCCTTGACACACAGAAGTGATGGTGAATTGTGCAAAACTGTAAAGCATGTCACTGCTCGTGCAGGTGGAACTGGCAGAGGTCAGGGGAGATCTCATAATTCAAACAAAATCCCAAGATGTGGCTTTGGATATGTTTTGGATCTGCTTGGCCTAATTTGGCGAGGGGAACGACTGAGAGCTGTGGACCAGCTGTGAACCATCTATGTTGGACGCTCGTCGACCTCTGCAGCCAGAAAGCAGTTCTATGGATCCTCCCACTGGTCCCCTCTCTCAGACGGATATTTATAAATATATTTTAAAGAGTGATGCCTCAATATTTTGAAACTTTGGGTTCTTTGACTAAATAAATGATGAACTAGCCAACAACACATTATTTTGAAGGGTAACATATATAAGAGGAAGTTTCATTCAGGATTGGGATATGCACTACAGGCAGGATTGCCAAATAATTTTTTGGCATGAGGAATCTGCTTACAGGTTGCGTCTCTAAATCTCATGTCCTTCAAATAAATATGAGAGCAAGCCACAAAAGTAATCTTTCGTGAAATTCAGGCTTCTTTCATACACAGGACTAAGTCCGAACATCTGGGTTGTTTCAACTTTCAGCACCACGTGGAGCCATAAGTATTACAAAGCGTTGACGGCGAGGAACACAAAGTTTTCACCACAATCTCTCCTGCACATTTAGCACAGCATGGAAGCCCAATAAAAATGGGGATTTGGGGTACAATTAAAGTATCCTCTGTAACGGGTTAGATTAATGAGGCTTGCAGATAAATGGAATTTGTGTTTTGCCAAATGATCAATAGGATTGCTGACAGTTTGTTGGATACAGCTGTAGGAAGGACCTTCCCCTGTATGAGTTTATTTGATATCTGTGGGCTTTTCACATCCGTTTGATCAATAAATCCATAGAACAGACTGTTCTGTCATTAAAACAGAACAGTCTTACAATGAATATGGGCAGATTTACCATGAAATGTTTAACTTCTTAAACAAAAAATTTCAGCATTTCAGCAGCCGGGCAATTCAAAGTGATTTACACTTACAGCCAAGAACATTGAGACCAACTGGAGAAGAACATTAAGACAGCTAAAACGGTTATGAAGGCATTAAGAATTGAAAAACAAGCTTAAAAAAAAAACCAGTGCAGAAAGGATGAAAATCAACTGTCCAAGGCCGTTCGACCTCAGACATGGTTTAGTGTTTTCCCAGACAGTACTGGATATGAAAGGCAGAGAAGAAGAATTTGGAATTTTACAGATTTAAGAAAAGCAGTTGCAAATAAGAATGTTTTAAGTTTTTATTTTAAATAATTGAGGTTTGGTGCAGTCCTGCATTTTTCAGGGAGCTAATTCCAAATATTTGGTGAATAAAAACTGAACGCTGATTCTCCATGTTTAGTTTCAGTCTGGGGACCCCAAACTGGCCTGATCTAGAGAACCTGAGAGGTTTGGATGGTTCATAACATAGCAGAGAATCAGAAATGCATCGGAAAATAGGCCCTTCTATCATGGTTCTGTTGATCTGTTTTATTTTGATAATTCATTATTTTTAGTTTAAGGTTGTGTTTCCTGTTTTATTTTGAAAGTTTAGTTCTATATGTTATTTCCTTTTTCTTTCCTTTCCTTGTGTGACTCAAAATTTCCTCATGACTCCCTTCTTGCAGATTTTTCAGTGTTCCGCTTATTTCTTTCCTTACCTGCTCACTTCTGTCCTGCTTCCTTGTCCTCCCTGAATTCAGTATTTTGTAAGTTTCGTGTCTCTCATGAATTATTATTTTGTACTTCGAAATTCTTTAGCTTTATTTGTTACTTTGCATTTATGGATTATTATTTGCTACTTTGTAATTTTGCATTATTTGCTACTTTGTTACATCTGTGTTTTATGATTAAGAGTTTTATGATTATGGTTTGAATATAGTTTTCCTTTTGTAGACTTGAGGTTTTTTTTTAATTCAACTCTAATTAACACGGTAGTTGAACTTAAACGTAACACCATCTCTTTAAGTGGTGAATGTCAGTTTTGCAGCTGAAGTGATTACTATTACTGGTACATATTATCAGGTGTAGCTATATAGCTTACTAAGCTTTGGTTTGTTGAAAACTCTCTCTCTAGCTGACCTTTTAGTTTTTTCACTTGATTCATTAGATAATGAGAACCCTGTATAAGGTGTCAGCAATATACAGTTTTTTTCAAATTTAGAGCTTTTTTAAATATTAAAACTAACAGGTCCAATGCAATGTCAGCATTCTCACCAGTGATTAATCATTTAGCATTGAAATTACAAGCTTTTTTCCTCTGTCGCAGTTTAAACAACCAAGTTGCAAGCTCAAATATGTAATCTGGTTAAAAGAGCAAGGAAGATCATGGGAAATCTTACAGCCCTTACCGCACAAGAGCAGTCTAATCTTCTATCTGATCCTTTCTGGTTCTTGAACATGTGATGAACCCTGGACATGTGCTAATGAACTCCAGGAGGAGGAGGAAGTAGGAGGAGCAGGGTCTCTATTTGGCCGTCTATTCAAGCTGCAAAAAATTCCCATGTCTCGCTCTGCCTGATGCGCCGCTACTGCTCTGTATGTGCCTGCTGCTTGTACTTTTAGCCCAAACACCCCCTCAGCATTGTCCTGTAGGCTCTGAAAAAGGAAACAATCCACATGTTTAAAAAAACATGCGATTGGGGTTTAGATCCAAACCCAAATTATGTTACTCTTCTATAGTATTATTAATAAATTCTTCACACATGAATTCTGACTGAATTTGAGATCCCACTACTTGTCACAGCAGTCAGTAAGATTGTATGACTGTATTCTATGTAGGAGTAATGCAATTATGTGCCTACTTACACCCGTCACCCGTCGGTGAATGTGATTACTTATATGGATCGGAGTTATCCAAATTGTGATATCTTGAAGAGGGTGTCAAAGTTTCTCCAGACCGAGGCCAAGGCAGAGATTGGATCGAAGAGCTGTTCTGGTAAACCGAGACATACACAATATCAGTCATGCATTCTAATGTTACAGCTGACTGGTGAAATGTATTAATTGATTCTAATGCATTTACTGTATTCTTTTGTGCTTATTTTCACTGCAATCTGTTATCCCACTCAAAGGAAGTTTATTTTTCACATTGGAGAGCTCTAATATGAACCTTGCACAGCATGTAGGTCATGAGAAGGTAAAATGTAGGATTGTTTGAACAAGTACAACAGAGGTCATTAATATTTTCTCATTAGTCATTTCAGAGAGTTAGTTTATTTTCTAAAAGAGCAGACTTTAAGGATGAGGACAAAATCAAGAACATAATCTTCATCTTATTTTTCCTGAAGGAGAACCTTGGAGCTGACAATACATTGATGGACAGCAGCAGCAGAGAAAGGCAGGAAATTACCAATTCATCCAGTGGATATAAACTGGACAGTTAAGCAATCATTCAAGTGTTATCAGAGCTCATCTTAGTATTTCTGTGAATTAAACACCACCGTCCTACTTCATTTGTACTTGAGTTGGACACTGTCTGCTGTGACTAAAAGATACTCCACTGTGTATAAATTGTGTATTGCATTCAGTACTTAGAGGTTAATACCGGTATGTAAAAATAGATAAATAATGGAAACCAAATTATTCATTCAAAAATTCTCACATTTTCTTTGGTGTTCAAGTAAGGAGAGCTTTTATACAACAGTTTGACTTTGCAAAGGAAGAAATTTATCTCCTGTGGAGCCAAAATTTCTGATATAAAGAAACATTTATGTCAAAATAATATAAAAAAAAGTTTTGAGAAGGAATTAAAAAATTTGAGAACTATTATAAGCATTTTATTATTACATTCATTTATGTTGAGGCAGTGCAATTTATCAAGTAGTTATGAAATGTAAATTATATGTTGGAAAAGAAACATAGCAATAGGAGTCTTACCCATTACCCATCCGTACAGCAAATAATCAAATAATTCAATAATGCTTAATTGAGTCTTTGGATGAACACTGATCCAAGAACTTTATATACAACATGAAATAATGCTCAATGTGCAAAAGTTTTGTTTAGTTGTTTTGAGCACAACATCACCTCTATGACCTAATAATCATTGCTTCACTTAAACATACTGTATTAACATACTGAAACCAAATACATGTAGGGCTAGGCAGAGGGACTATGCAATCAGACTACAGAAAATTTAAATGTAAATGTATTTATCAAAGACAACCAGATGTCTTCAATATCAAAACTAGAAAACAAGCACTCAGAGAATGCAAGCCTCCATTAAGTCACAGCAGAACCCAAGGTTACGGGAGAATGTGTGCAAATTCCTCCATTAATGTCTGAGTTATTACCATCTTCTAAATCTACCAACCAAAACGTCTCTCAAAAACTCCGTAGCCTGTCGTCCACTGTACCTTCCACTTCTGCATCTCTGCTCAGAACACTGAGCCCCAAGCTCCTACCTCAAAGAAACATCATAGGGATGACAGCAATCAAAGATTCAGAGACAGCTGTAGCCAGATTGTGATGTCACTACTCCAAACGGCTTCTTATTTTCTATTATCCTACCTCTTGGTATCGCATGCAAATCCTTCTTGAAGTTGTTCTGTAATCCTGCTGACAAAAAAACAGACATACAAACAAACAAGAAGACATTAGCTCCTTGGCGAAGGCAATAATATTAATGATGTTGAGAAAAGAAAAATCAATCAGTATCCTTTATTGCTTTTATATACTGTCTTGCTTTAATACTGTCACAGCACAGCTTGGCCTCGGGCGCCATCCAGTGTTTTCTTTTTATTGGGTTTTGTTCTGTTTTCTGCCTCTCTTCCCCTTTCCAGGTTGGTGTATGAATGTAAATTGTTACAAACACCTGCTGTCACTTTTGCTCCATTCACTAATGATCTTCCTGCTTAAAGACTCCGGGTCTCCAAGAACACATCGCCCGAGTATTCAGCCTCCTGTGCGGCAGCATGTCAGCCTCAGAACCAATTCAATTGAATAATCAAATCAAAGTATCTCTTGTTTAGTTATCCCAGTTTATGTTAAATCTACTGTCTTCTGTGCTCAGGACCCCCCAAGTCTGCCAGAAGACCTGCACTACACTCCTACTCAAGGCAGAAGTGTCACATGGAGACACAGCCAGACCAAGGCCAAGATCTCAAGCTCCACAGCCAGCGTCAGTTCTGCCAACCTTCAGTTTTACTGGACATTAAACCCTCTTAACCTTATCTTTTGGTTTCTGCCTCTGTTGGGTCCAAATCCTTGTGAGCCCTAACAAATATTTGTCATTGTAATATTGCCTATTGTCCACAGCTCGATAGCTTAAGACAGCAGGACAGACTTGTTAATAAATCGGCCACCAGCCATGACACTCGCCTCGCTTAGATGTAAGCGCAATAAAAATCAAAGTATCTCTTGTTTAGTTATCCCAGTTTATGTTAAATCTACTGTCTTCTGTGCTCAGGACCCCCCAAGTCTGCCAGAAGACCTGCACTAATAATAATACATACGTATTTATGTATGTATTTATGTATAGATAGATAGATAGATAGATAGATAGATAGATAGATAGATAGATAGTATTTATGTTTAGATAAATACATACATAGATAGAGACTTTATTAATCCCCAAAAGGGATTCAGTAATTTAAGTACTTTACATAGAGATTTCTGGGGAGAGATGAGCAAACACATTTAATCCCACAAACCAGAGCCTTCACGTGGGTGCTGGGTTGGTGGCAGTGCAAAAGAAAAAGAGAGGGCAGAAACATGCATGCAGATATGCAGCAGCATTGGCAGGCAGTGGAATATATTGAAAATTCTTCCAGCTTAAATTGCTTGTCAAATTGGCAGTATATGTTTGTGTGTGTGTACACAGCAGTGCAGCTGGGGTTGTCTGTTTGAACTAGCTCACAGGTTTTTCTCCATTATTGGCAGAACCGAGAGCTTCATCAGAGGCCTATGGCGTGTTCATTCTCCAAAAGACAACTTCATAACTTGAATTGCTGACCATCACGGATAACGCACAAAATGTTTGATATTCAACTTAGATATTTATAATTATGGCATATATAAAGATAATGGCTATTTTTTCCTTGGGGACGGTTGGGGTGATATCCACATATTACTTTCTTTTTGTTTTTTCCACCTGTAGTGTTTTTGAGCTTTGTTTACCTTCATTAAATCATGAGTAAACACCAGAAACTGCCATAAAACAATCACACACAAGTTAAAACACATTCCACCAATCAATCAAACCAACATTTCAGCATTTTTGCCCGTATTCTTGAGAGTTATTGGATAATTGGATTTTACTAATCCTACACAAGAGAGCATCTGTTCCAAAACTGTTGTGTAACATTTTAAGAGAGGATGCAACCATTACATGGGTGAAATGATGTGAATGACAGAAATACTAGAATTGCATTGCAATTGCATTTAGCTATGGGCGACATGGGCATTATTATTATTATTCCGTTTTCTGTCCAACAGGAACAAATATTGGCTACAATTACAAATCATCCTGATATTATGTGTAGGCAGCAACAAAATTATTTCAGCTCTACACAAATTAGGCAATTGGTGACTCCAAACATTCTCTGGGGACCAAATCCTGAGCTCAGTACAGAGGCAGTCCTAGGATTTTTTTAGTAGGGTAGCCATGACCCATAGGGGGACAAAGCTATAAGTAGAAGTGACCAGTATACACTGTTAATATTTGAGCACAGCCTGCAGAATTTGAAATATTTATTGATAATTTATTAATAATAAATTAAAAAAAGGGTAATAAGCTACATTGCATATAAATGCCTTTTAATGGTCAATCTCTCTGTTCATATTAACAATTTAAAACAAATGGGATCCTTATCTGAGCAAATGTTTGAGTTAAAGGTATTATATATTCAGATATGTGGAAAAACCACTAAACATAAGTAAATAAATCTGTATTCATGAATTGTATTATGTTCAGTATTTTAATTTAGACCTCAAATATTAAGAGAGCTAAATCTAAATCCTCCAAGCCAAAATGAGAAGTTAAAGTCAATGTACTTTATTTCATTCTAAAAATTATGATCCAGTATAATCTTTATTGAGGGAGCGGTCACACAACATCTTTTATGTTTGTTTTGAAAATAAACTTTACTGTTGGATTCTTTCTTAAAAACAAATACATCTTGTAAAGTTGGTTACATGCTATGTCAAAGCACTCCAGGAAACACGCAATTGCCACAGAATTCAGATCACGCCTGTTTATGAGTCCTGACAGTAAACTTCTGATAGACCTGCATTTCTTACTTTTGGTCTGTGTGTATTTCACTTCCTTCTTTTTCCTCTTTCCCTAGTCAGCCCTCTCACTCTCTGGTTCCTCTTTACCTGACTGTGGAGTTGCTCCCTTCTCTGGCTGCCATGATTAATGTGAGAACTGGATATGAGAAGGGATGTAGAAAGCATTGAAACAATCAATGGGACTATTTGACAAGGTATGTTAATTTTACATCTACATAATTGCAGATGTAATCTCCTGTATAATGGAGCTTTTCAATATAGACTGCCACATGTTGTCTGGCTATTTAAGCATTAGTAGAATTTTGCACCAGATCACATATTTGAAGATTTTTAAAAGATAAAAGTGCAGAATTAATTCAATTACTAATTCAGAGGACATTAAATTATTCCTACACATGGGGGTCTCTTAGTACTGAAATTGCAATTGCTGTTAAATTAATTTAATTATCTTATCATATGAATGATAACAATTACATTAAAAAATATTTTCTACATCATGAAATAAATGAGTGGAGGGGAAAAGTTCATTGACAATGTATTCTCCCATAACAATATTAATCTTCCCATTATTTGTTACTAATATGAAGAATCAGCAAAGGACAAGCCGTATTTTAGACAAGAGAACATGGTCTGACTCTGTCAATAAACTTTTCATAGCCCAATCAGGATAAAACTAAGGCTCATAGACAGAAACTGGCCTACAAACTCTACACAGTCGTACATAAAAAAAGCAACCAAGCATGAACCTTGACGCCGACATCAATTTTAAAAGCTGATACCTGAAGTGTAACAAAAATGCATTTTATCATAAAAAAATAAAAAACCTTTCGGGAGTGAGGCCGTTTTTCTCTCCGAGCACAGAGACTTAAAGACTAACTTCTAACAGGTTAGACATGGTATTTCACCAGGTTATCTTAAAGACACGATTACAGATTATGAATAAGAACTACTTCTCAGATTCTCTGGTTCTTTTCATTTAGTTTTCCGACAAACCAGAACAAAAACAAAAAACTTTTGGAGATTCTGCTTTCAGCCACGATTTTACCATGAATTTATAAGCACCTCTTGCGCAATTTATCATTTTAAGATTATTATTCTGTTATTAGTAGTATTTTTAGTATTCTTCTTTTTCTGCTTCTTTTTCTTATTACGATTTTCTTTTTGTTGAAAGGCACAACTCCAGCAAGCTGGAGAAGAGAAAATGGCTGTTTTGTTCCAAAAAGAAAAAGCTTCATCTCACATAAGTCAGTTCAGAACTATCTCCCTCCTATGTGTAGAAGGGAAGATAATTTTCTCAGTGTTGGCAAAAAGGATAACACACTAAATGACTGAGAATAGATAAATAAATAACTATCCAAAAAAGCTGGGATTCCGGGATTCTCCGCCAATTAATCCGTGAAGCTAAGCAAAGCAAAGGAAAACTCAAAGTAGTCTGGCTCGATTTAGCTAATGGCCCAATCCCACACAACCAGATTCAGGCAGCAATGAAGTTCCACCACATTACAACACATTACAAGAGCATGATCAATAGTTACTTCAGTGACCTCAAGTTGCAATTCCAAACAACCTATTTTACAACAGAGTGGCAGTCACCGGAGAAAAGAATCGTAACAGGGCTTTTTCTCTCCCATCTTGTTCCTCATCGGGATGAACCAGATATGTACACCAACTAAAAAAGAAACCAAAGGGCCAAAAACCAGCTCAGGGGCACAGCAGCCAGCTATCAGGGGCTTCATGGATGACCTAGCCATCTCAACACCAACACATGTCCCAGCAAGATGGGTCCTGGTACAATTAGTAAGAATGGCCACATGGGTGAGGATGACTTTCAAGGCCAGCAAATCAAGGAAGCGTAGAGATCGGACAAAGGACACCAGAGAGGAACACGTTAGAGAAGCTGGCATTACATACCATGCATCGGTAGAAAAGGCCTTGGGACATCCCATTTCCAGCATTGAGCAAAGGCGAACCCCAGGGAAGAGAACTATGATCCAGGCAAAGGTGAGGAAGCTGGAGGATGAAGAGAGGAGAGCAAGAGATGTGGTGCCATACTGTCAGGGATTCCCTGCACAAACAATGTGGAATCTGCTACCAGGATGGGAGAAAGAGGCCAAGAGAGGAGCAAAGCGGTTGGGAGAGGTAGCTGAAAGAGCTGCCTGTTGGCTAAGGCATAGAAGAGGATAAGCGGAGGATAAGAGGAGATAAGCTGGAAGCCAGGAGATGAGGGGCTGTGAGTTGACCACCACTGCTGACCCGCCAACCAGAGAGTGTTGTGGTTAAGGTCGAAACACTTGAAGGTTGGCGATCACCTGAAGACCTCTTCTCCAGGCCAAAACTAAAACTAGCCTAGCCATGACTATACTGGTTTGGAGTTGGCACCCTGGAGGTGTACACAAATCTTATTATCTTATTTTCACATTTTATTCTGTTACTCCACAAACTTTTCTGTTTGGGCATTGGTCTCCATATTAATGTCAAATTATTTTAATTTTATGTAAATTACTTGCTTACTTAATTACACCTTTGCCCTACTCGTTTCTAAATTCCTTCCTTATCTCATGTCAGGCAAATGATGTGCGTAGTGTTCTGTCTGAAGGACACAAGACACTGGTAAATTGGCCCTGACATTGTAAGCACATAATGTCCTGCTGGATCTGAGTGGCAAGATTCTGTGATGGGACTCACACCTGAGTGTGCCGGGATCTTCTCTGTTATCTGTCTGTAATAAACCCATATAGCTAAGAAAGACAACTGAGACTCCTCAAATTAATTCCTGTTCCTTAAATGATCAGAAGACAAGATTTTTCTTCATCATCCTCTGTTTTTCAGTCACATGTAAATCACTTTGAATAATATTTTATTTGTTTTAAAATGTGATAAAGTTCGATTGATTCAGAATCAGAGTCAGAAATTCTTTATTGATCTCCAGGGGGGGGGGAATTGGTTTGCTATAGATTCTCCTTAAAAAAACTGTTCCATATAGAGTGGAAGAAAGACTACGAATAAGAAATAAGAAAACAATATATAAAAGAATATATGTATAACAATATAGTAATGTGAGAATGTATTATAATAATACAAGACTAACATTAAATGGTAAATGGACTGTACTTGTATAACGATTTTCCAGTCTGCTCTACCACTCAATGCATTTTACGATGCGAGTCAGCATTCACCCATTCACACAAACATTCAAACCGTGATGATACAGGATTCCATGCAAGGCGCCACCTGCTCATCAGGAGCGTTAACCTCTCATGCTATCATACACACACCAATGGTTATAGCAATTGGGAGCAACTTGGGACTCAGTAACTTGCTCAAGGAAACACTTACATGTGGACTGCAGTGGCATGGGATTGTATCCACCGACCTTCAGATAAGTAGACGACCACTCTTCCAACTGAGCCACCGTGGCCTCCTTATTACACCACTACAATATTATTAGTGCAAACAGTGCATATGAAAAAAAAAAATCCAATGTGTATTATAAAGTGCAGAAGGTTATTAATAATTAGAGGCCAAAATCAGTCTATTGAATCCAAATGGAATTATAGTGATTTTAAAGTGTGTCCAAAGTGTATCATAGAGAGGTATTCTACAGTTTCCACAGGCAGGAAGGACCTCCTATGGCACTCCGTTGTGCATTTTGGTAGTATGGGTCTACTGCTCTGAGTGCTTTGATGCTAGTCCGGCATGTCATGGAGGAGGTGTGAAACATTTGTCCCCTTCTCACAGGTGCAGTGAGAAAAAGAAGGCGCTGACGTCAGTGGATCGAGTCGAGACCCTGCAAAAATTTCTGACACGCCAGAAAACCTATTGTTCATCCAATCCCTGTAGGGGGGCTGTTTATCAGCACCCGTGACCCCCCCGTGCACTGTGCGACAAATGATAATGGACTGACACCGTCAGATGGCCTGGCAGTCCTGAGGCTCATTTGCAAGTGTGAATCGGACTCCAGTTGTACCGCGTATGCTCGCCTGGAAGACAGCATGGAAGAACACCTTATATTGACCTGATGACCTCATGGGTCACATGTTACCTTGACCAAGGACAGCGGAGAGCTGGTTCCATGGGACCATTTTGCACCTACAAGTGAAAACCAGGGATTACTGTGGGAAACTGAATTTGCTTGTAGGATGACCTAGCTAACTAATGGGACAGCTTGATTGCTGTTCATCAACACCGGCATCAACACCATCAATCTACAGGATTTGGGGCTCACAGGATGCTGATACACCTCTGCTGACCTAGTTTCTGGGCTCTTTTGGGAGGCATTTTCTGTCTATTACCTCAGCAAAACAGTACTTGTAGATTTGACTGACATATACACATGGAGTTCAGTTGCACTGATGTCGCCGGCATCAGTGGAAGATGAGCTGAAAAGTAAACTTCGATCAATTAATTTAAATAGTCTACTTCTAACAATGGCAATAAGCATAAAGTACCACAGGATAAATCGCCCACCATCAATCTCATTTCATAAATGCTTGCAAAGACACGCTGGCTATTGCCCGACTTGCCTCTCACGATACCAAATTGTCCTTGTAAAACGCTCTGCTTCAAATTAAATTGGCAGTACCTTCAGCTCTTGCACAGAATTTTGAGAAATATAAATGGATAAAACAGCCTCTTCAAATGCATAAGGTCTCCCCATTATGGAGATGTCTCTGCTACTTAAAGATTTTACTTCTTATTTCTACTTGGAGATAAAAAGATTCTGTAAGGATTTTTTTCATGATTTAAAAAAATAAATAAATCATGATAAATCATGATTTAATTGTCAAATCATGATTTATTATGATTTAATAATAAATCCATATCAAATTATTGGTAATGATTTATTTATTTCCTCCACCAAAGAGGTTATATTTTCACTCCTGAGAGTGAGCACCTCCAAATCCGTTTGTTGGTATGCTTGTTTGGTTTGAACAGGATAATGGAAAAACTCTGGGATTGATTTGCATGAAATTTTACTCAGGAGCAGTTTTTTGCATATCCTTGATGTGCTTAAATCTTGGTAATGCTACATTTTTCACAGCAATGAAAATTAAATAATATAAAAGGCCATTTGGATTATTGACATAATTTGGCTATTGCTGCCTTTGATCCTTCAATTCCTGTTATGTTTCTTTGAGAGTGGAGCTGGTTGATCTTCTTTTTTTTTTTAATTAGCCGCTTCCTTTCAATTTCCTTTGGGGGTTGAGCTGGTGGCTAAATTTCAATAGTTCATTTGATTCCTTTGGGGGTGGAGCTGCACAGTAGGCTGCACAGGGTCGCTGAAGTGGACTCTCTGAAGCCTACTGAGGTTGCAGGAGAACAGCAAGAGTATTTGGGAGATACTAGGTGGGTTAACATGGACAGCCTTATTCCGAATAAATTCAGAAAAGGCGCCTAATCTGAAAGAAAACGCCCTTTCCGAATTAGATTTCATTCCTTTGAAAGGAGGTAGTCTAGGTCCTTTCTGAAAAGGCTTTATGATAGCAAGTTGTTGCATGTAAACAATGTTTCGGAAAGCTTTCTGTCTGAGTTGTACCTGTGCATGCTGTAATAAGGTAATGACTGAGTTTTCTATAGAGCATGCACAACGCCACACCGCATTTTAATATTACTGCTTCAAAACAGTACTGGTCTAGAGCAGAGAGTCATTTTCTCATCGCAACTTAGAAAGAGTTTAACATAGTTGGACGGTTAGACGTACGAAAAGTCGCATATCCGCGCATGCCGTCTGTCATATTCTTCTTTTGGGCGCTTGTTAGAGGTTGGCAGCCAGCTCATCGTAGCATTATCGCAACCTTATGAACTGGAATATGGATCGTTTGCTTGTGATTAGATCAGTCAATGCACGAAAACACTTTGTCGGAAACGATCACAGGTCATGTAAACAGGCGACAGACATTGCAATTCATAAAGGTTTAATTTGTATAGGAGAAACATGTCCCATGTAAACCCACGTACTGAAGGAGGAAGCAGCATGAATTTTTATGTAGCCTTGGGAACTGTTGTGCCTCGGCGGAGGTTTGCGCTCTCTTTATTTAGTCTTATTAATGGTCTATATGTCTGATATCTCCTGCCCCTTTGGAATTCAAAGATGTGATTTAAATGTTGTTATATACATAATAATAATAATAATACATTTAATTTATAATGCACTTTCCATTTGGATCAAATCTCAAAGTGCTACAAAGTAAAAGCAGATAAAAGCATCAATAAAAAACAAAATAACTATATAAAAACCTGACCAAAAAGCAGCAATGTTATGTTAAAGTTATAGGTTCTGCTAAAAAGGAAAGTTTTAAGTCCTTTTTTAAATGTCTCAGTCGTCTGTGGAGCCCTCAGATGGTCAGGGAGGGCATTCCACAGACGAGGGGCAGCAGAACAGAAGGCCCGATCACCCATGGTGCTGAGCCATCGGTAGATTCGAAGTATGGTCATGGAGAACGGGGGTTTACAGTTAAATGCCAGGCATTCAAAGAAGAGATCTCTGGCAACGGCAGTGGAGACAAGTCCAAATCACTGCGGTAGATGACAGACAGACCACCACCACCATGACCAGTGCTGCGGGCTTTCTGGAGGTAACAGTAACCGGTGGGAAATGTCTCATTCAGGACAGAAAAATCACCTGGTTGTTGCCATGTTTCTGTAAGGCACATAACGTCCAGACTTTTCTCCAGGATGTGGTCATGTATGAGGCATGATTTATTTGTGAGAGATTGTGTATTAAAGAGTTTAATACTAGATGGAGCATTGAGTTTCTGTATTGGCCGCAGAAGACTGAAATCCACTCCACGTTTTCTAACCCGCACAGTGAGTAACTTTATGGAGGAAAGTCCAGTGCCACTAGTGGGAAGAGCGACAGCATTCTGATGACATGTCTGAGACGCGACGGTGCGCAAGTCAGACCAAAAGGACGGAATGGAGTTATCGGAGCGGGAGTAAACAAACTTATCATCAGTTTCATCAGTTGGGTGACGGAATAATTCATCATCACCATTAGTAGCCATTAGCCATGAACTAGACGCACAGAGAACGTTAGTACCCGTTATTTTCATGGAAATGATGCTGAGAAAAAAGCTATCAAACACAAAAAGTGATCAACAACAGCTATTGGTGAAAGTGTCACGGGGGCAGTGATGAACAAGATAGATAAACAAAATGATATCAACGATGAACAAACAGAAACGGACATAAACGATGAAACCGATACGATACAGAAGTCTCCGGGTGATGGTACACTAGTACACAATAGGTAGGCGGACCGTCACCAGACTCTTACAGAGGTAGAATTCTTACAAATACAAAATAACATATACAAATACGGATATATATCCAAAAGGTTTGCCGGTAAGCAACAATAAAGATATACTTGTCGATTATATGCCACATTGCAAATCCACCTAGAAAATGACAAAGCCTTTTTCCAGCCTAATATCGAATTGTATTGATTTCTCACAAGTGGCTTGCTGTATGCGCTCTACTGGTATTCTTCTCAATCAAATCACCTTGTGTACCCATAATTAAATAACGTACTACTATTTTCACACTTGAGGTAAAACATTTTTGCTTCTTTTCCCCAGGAACTTTATAGATTAGAGGAGAATTCCCAAATTCCCATTAACTCAAAAGCTCAAATTGAATGAGGTATGCACCAAAGCAAGATTCAATATTCAATATTTTTATTTATCAATTTTTCTATACGAGCAGGACATACAGAACATTTAAATGGCGTTTCTCTCTCTCTCTCTAAGAAAAAATGAAAAAATATATAAAATACCAGTGAGAATTTAATGAGATAGAAATTAAATTGATAAATAACAAACATAAATATATATACACAATACTTAAGTCTACCTATGTACAACAGTGCATGTAGTGCAGTAGAAATACTACAGTGCAATTGAGTTGTGCAACGAGCAGTAAGGTGCATGTAAGCAGCTGAGGTGGAGTCCTTTTGTGTGGGGGGGTCTGTTACAGTCCGGGGGCCGTGGGTAGAGGGGGGAATAGTCGGCAGAGTTGAGCAGCCTGACAGCCTGGTGTATGAAGCTGTTCAGCAGTCTGGTGGAGCGGGACCGAAGGCTCCAGTACCTTCTGCCCGAAGGCTCCAGTACCTTCTGCCCGAAGGCTCCAGTACCTTCTGCCCGGAGGATCCAGTACCTTCTGCCCGAAGGCTCCAGTACTTTCTGCCCGTAGGCTCCAGTACCTTCTGCCCGAAGGCTCCAGTACCTTCTGCCCGAATGCTCCAATACCTTCGGCCCGAAGGCAGGAGACTGAAGAGGGAGTTTAAGGGGTGGGAGGTGTCTCCAGCAATGCTGATCGGTCTGCGGCTGTGGAAATTGTTCGTGAGGGAGGGCAGAGGGGCACCGATAATTTTGCTGACTGTGTTCACTATGCGTTGCAGTGACTTCTGACCGGAGGCAGTGCAGCCTCTATACCAAACAGTGATACAGCCAGTGAGGACAATCTCAATGATGCCCCGGTAGAAGGAGCAGATGATGGGGGGTGGGACTTGTGCTCTCCTAAGTTTGCGTAGGAAGTAGAGGCGTGTTTGAGCCTTCTTGGCCAGCGATGTGTTATTGTCGGTCCAGGAGAGGTCCTCAGAGATGTGCAACCACAGGAACTTGGTGCTGATCACCCTCACCACAGCAGCACCGTTGATTGTACGTGGGGGGCACTGTGAATGTTCTCTCTTAAAGTCGACAACAATCTCTTTGGTTTTTCTCCACGTTGAGGAAGAGATTGTTGTCTTTACACCACTGGGTCCACAAACAGGATCCTTGCGTATGTGCCTGGAGAGTCAAGGTGTTGCAGGATGAAGTGACGTCCTGTGTTGACTGCATCATCCACTGACCTGTTTGCCTGGTAGGTAAACTGCAGGGGGTCCAGCAGGAGGGCTGTGATGTCCTTCAGCTTGGACCTGACCATTCTCTCAAAGAATTTCATGACCACAGACGTCAGGGCAACTGGTCTGTAGTCATTTAATCCCTTGATGGAGGATTTCTTGGGGACCGGGTTGATGGAGTGTTTGAACCATGAGGGGACTTCACACAGTCCAGTGCTAGACGAAAGGTTTCTCTGCTAGTAATGTGTGTGGTCACACCAATACAATTGTAATAGCTTACCAAGGTCCAAAATTATCCTGTCACAGCAATATGGTCAGTTTCCACCAAAGTAGTTCTGACCTTCAAGGTCTTTGCTAAGTTGAGGTGACATTTCATTCTCAAAATACTTGAATTGCATTACTCCAGAAACTGCACAGTACAGTGATCATATCAACAGTTCAATCTGAGCCAATTTTGGATAAAAATGTCCATAAAATTTGCAAAGCAATGAGTTGTCTTCTGCTTTTTTCCATTTTGTAACAGGTTGCCACGAGCGTTAAGGTTCATTACTGCCACCTACTGTGTTGGAATACGGAAAAGAAAAAAATTAAGTTACTTTGCCTTAATTAAGGGTTTAAGATCTTCAGTATTGAATGAGGTTCAATCACAATGCACAATGAATTACCATTAATCCTTTGCTTGCAATAATGTCTTTATATTTTATCATTTTACCATGCTAAACACACAATCGTTTAATTGGGGACAGGTGAAATTTGGAAGGCAGGAAGTGATCAGAGACAAGATGTATAAAGCAAAACAATTAAAACTAACAAAGTACAGTAAAGTGATAACAGATACTAACCAAATCCTGACAGAATTACAAATTCATAGCTCCCTATATAGAAACGCTTTTACTGAGTAATATAAAGCAAACGTGAACTTGTATGTACATAGCACTTGTCTTTCACAATATTCAGGGAGCAATATGAGGCAGGTATAACTCAAAATAAATTCTGGAAATGCTTGCAAAAGATACATTTACTTAGCCAGTTTTTTTCACCCCTCAGGCATCTATCTCCAGACATTTATTATAACATGGTCTTCGGTAGGGACAAGGAAGCCCTGATATGTTACTTTGCTTTCCCCTGATTAAAAAGAGAAGCTAGTAGTTAAGAACAATCTGGCCTGAAATTTGTGGGCATTAAGTATATATGTATAAGGTGCAATCTTACTTCTTACTTCCCCTCTGATTATGATTATTATTAATGTTTGGTTATTGTATCAGGTAAGATCTTGTTTCATGTGGATAGCTCAATTGTTCGTTACTTTAAATGACTGCGACAACAGGAATTCTTTTTGTATATTCACATTCTTCTTCTTCATCTTCATTCAGCTCCTCTGTTTTGGGGTCACCACAGCAGATCCCTTTTTCCCATCTTAGTCGGTACCCTGCTGGCTAATTGCACTAGTTAAACTGGGCTCAATCCGATCTAGTTTGGAAATCTGTTTTGTGTTCCATATAGGGATATGGCATAGGTTTTACGCCGAATTCCCTTCCTGACGCAACCCTCCCCATTTATCTGGGCTTGGAACCGGAACCATATTGACATTAATTTCGTATAATGCAGATCCCTATAGGGCCTGAACATTTTGAAAGATCTGCAGCCGTATATTGACAGCAGAGGGAATTTGTGTCATAACCGTTTCACAGATATATTTCCGGAATTTTTGCTAACAAAATTACTTTTGCCACAGGTGAAACAGTATAGCTTGATGTTCATAATTATTCAGTAGAATGGCACTCATCCTGCTTCATTACTTAAAATCCCTTTGTAATTACAATCAAATACAATCAATTTAAAGACAAGGCTCTGAACAAAAAACGTTTGATTTCATTTGCTCATTTTAAATCATTTAGATGCCGTACTGAAGGATGTGCAAAATAAAATGTACTCCATAATCCATGCATTTAATTAGATCACCTCCCCAGGAACTGGTCGCTCTCTGACTTTATCTCTGGTGATTTCTATTACAGTCCAGGATGGATTGTGAGCGGACTTTGTTATAATCACCTTGTTGACCTTTTGTCATAGCCCAAGGAATAAATTAATACACAAACAATATTTATATGAAATTTAGTTGGACAGTTATTTGAGAAAAATTTATTAAATTTTATCGCTATCATGTAGTTGTAGAAAATGCATTTTCCTTTCCTTCCTTTCCTTAATTCTAAGTTAAAAAGTTAAATCAGGGCAATTATAGACTGTATCAGTCTATATCGATATTTGGAACGAGATGATCTGATGTGGCAACCCCCTAAAAAAGGAAAGAGCCCAAAAGAAGTTGCTTGCATCAGTCCATGCCAGAGAAAAGTAAATCTTAGCTGTAATATAGATGTTTTTTAAAAAAAACATATATTATATGTTTCTGAAAAATGTTTGATATGCATCATATGCTGTTGTGTATTTTTCGGGAGTTTGTTTTTTTTACATCACTTTTTATAACAATTATTTATGTAATTACAGTGTGTATTATTTTATAATATTATATTGAGTATTGTGTGTTAACAATCCAACAAATGGATCTCTATCGAGTTTCATGATTGAGATAGTCCGCCTAGAATGGAGTGGATGCTAACTGACCAATGTGCTTTTAGCGTAGTACCTAGCTAACCAGCAGGACAGCTCGCATGCTGTTCACCAACACCAACACCATCAAATCAGCTGAAATGTTAACTTCAATCCATCAAGCGTCTTATTGAGAATCTCATGCTGCGGCAAAATTTTCTTTGTTCCTGTTTAACATGTGTCAATCTTGCAAGTAACCAGCACTGCCCAGTCTCAGATGTGCAATTACTCCAGCTGTCATCTCCGACCGGTCCCCACATCATTCCTCCTAATGGGTTTATGTTGAGAGGTAAAAGAAAGAATCTCTCTTCCTTTCTAATAAAATTTAATTCACTAACTTTTTCTCACGGCTAGCTGAACTGTGATATGTCTTATCCCCATATCTGCCCTCGTAAGGTGAACTCGAGATTGGTCTCCCATTAGAAAGCACTCTTCGGCTGCTGGCGTCACCTTGTTCTCGGCTCATTCTCTCCTGCAATAATCCCTCCAATGCATCTCCAAACACTCGATTTGTCACCTCTGTGGCTAGTGCCTGACATCCTGTTCCCATCGCTGTCGCCACTGTATCTTCCTCTCTTCATCCTCACTCTACTGCTGCTCTTGCAACCACAGGCTATGTATTCGACCACTCACATCAAATGGACCCAGTCAGCACCTGAACAGACTGTAATCATCTCAGACCAAAGATTCTAAGTTACAGTTTCCATTGAACAAACTGACCAGTGATTTTAATTATTGGTGACTTAATCATAAGATCCTTCAGGCATCTAGGTGCAATTACATACTCTCTCTCCGAAAGCAGGGCAGCTGATTTATTTGAACTAATTCCAGCTCTTCTTGACATCCAATCCTCTGTTCCCACTGTGACAGCGCACACCGGTACAAAGAACAGTATGTCTAGACACCCTTTTAAACCACACTAAGAGCTTGAATCTTTAACTTCTAAAGCTGAGTCGCTGGGACGGAGGTGTGTCCCGTCTAGTTGTATTCCAACCATGTCTAAAGGCTCTTAAGTTTTAGACATCTTTATAGCCTTCATCTTTGGATTCCAAATTTTCACAACTGCCACCGGACTCTTTCTGGACCAAGGGGGACCTGTCCAAACATGATGGTTTACATCTTAATAGAAAAGGATCAGGAAAGCTGACCTGGGATATTGTTACATTTCTTTGCTTTTAGGTCTTACTGACAGTTTCCCGAGCAAGGCCCTTCCCAATATCCTGATTCTGCTTCGGTTCAAGTTGTTGATCCCATGCCATCTCTCTGAAATATTCCAGGATATTATTTTATGTTTCAGTTCCTTTTTTCCAGTTTGCAATTGTATTATCTACCCACTAATTTAATCCTTTTATTTTTATGTAGTCCTGTTTGTCTATATAAGGTATTGTTTCAGATTTGCCACATTTTCAGATTGAGAGCAGAACAAGCAGGACTCCCCTACAAGTGGGTAAAAGTGTGCCCTGTGCCTGTTGCTAGCAAGTGTGCCATATACTATCAGCAAATAAAATTTAGAAAATATTAAAATACTAAAAATAAAAAAATGTTTTCAGCTGTTTATTCGCACTAAAAACACAGTTTTAAGTAATATATACTATTTATTCAAAGATATACTAAATGTACCCTTAAATTTTACACACTGTACCTTCAAGGGTGTATTCGGTCCATGTTATAAAGGAAATACTGAAAAAAGCTCTTTATTTAATCATGTCAAAGTTAAAGATATTGAAAAAAAAAATTCTGGATCCAACAATTTACTCTAATCTGTTCTATAGTCTAATGAGATTCTGGCCCCAAGCCCATCCTGCCTCTGAGTTGGAATCTAATCAGATGCAATGTGTTGGGCTAAAACTCAACATCAGTGGGTATATACACTTCCTGAGAACTAGGCTCTGATTGAAATGTACATATGAAGAGTGCGGAGAATGGACAGTTTTTTGTTTTTATTCTAAGGGAAAAGCCGACACACAGCAACCTCGAGTAGGGCAGATAATAATTACCAGAAATAATTCTGTGTTCTGTTAATCATTTAAGGCTGATGTTTTCCAGGCATGTTTTGAACAGACATCTGGGGGTTGGTTTTTATACAAGTGACAAAAAATCTATTTTGTTCTCTTTCCGCTTTATATAGGTAAGCTTTCAGAGTGCTTTTCTAAAAAAAAATTGGACATTGGATTTAATGCATTAATTTATAGCAAATTGACCCATGTGATGGTGGTTTCTTTTTTTCTTCTTGAAAAGCAGTTTTCGCCTATAGAAAGTCTTCTTTCACAGTTCTCATGTTTTCCATGAAACTCTTCTTTCTACAGGCCCTTGGGGATTGCAGGTATGCAGAAGGATGGTTTGCCTGCATGCCTGCAGAATATTTGGTCAGAAGGGTATGTGTGGGCATGCTGCAAAAAGAACTTCTGTCTTCTGTCCAGAGGTTGTTCATCTCCTGTGACTCAGTAAGATAGTTCACTTAGCTTTTTAGTTGATTCCAGAAAACTATTTATCCTAAAGGGGTCAACAAAGTTGTCCACAAACTATTGATCGTCAAAAGGATTATTGAACCTATTGATCGTCAAAACGATTATTGAACCATTTTTAGTGTGCCCACTCCATACATTCAAGCTCAATGTATGAAACATCTTCCCTGCTTGCATATACATTATTCATCTTCTTCTCTCTTCACTGACACATTAGAAAATTTCAGATTGTGTGAAAATTTTCTCGACAAAAATTCTCCTTAGAGTCAATTATTGGGCACATAATTTCCCCTTATTGCACCCTTCCCATATAAAATGACCTTACGATAATAGTCACCTGTCTTTTATATTTTTTTGTTCGAAAATCTAAGGATACCACTCCTGAAAGGTGGTGATTTTTGGGAAGTTTTCAACATACATCTATTATCAGCCAGTTGATCCGCACGGCCAAACACAAGAAAGGTAATCCAACAATTAGATCTTGAAAAGACTTAGGGATCAATCCCACACAACCTAATTAAGGAAAGGCTCAACCACTACTACATCCCTGTGGTTATTCAAGAGATGATCACTAGCTATCTAGGAGGGTCAGGCACAGGTTTTGCCTAACTTACACTGTTCAATTTATCATATAACAGTACATTTCACGTTAGGGAAAATGTTTTATTTTTCTGCTGCATCAACGCTTGTTTCAATTTAGTTGGTTAGTCTAATAGTATATTTTCTAGTTCTTCACATTAAAATATACCATACATTTTGACCTATTCTTCCCTTTGCTTATTGTAGATTGTTTCTCTTTAGTTGCTAATTACTCTATTATGTTGAACCAGTTGAACTTTTTATCAGCCATTTGATTCTGTTAAGAATGCTTCCTTTACTGTGGAAATAAGCAGGACATGGCAAGCATAGGGTAGTAATTACAATTAGCGATTAAAGGATGACACACGATGACAAAGTGATTCCAGCTGGCATAGGATGTGAAAGTCATGTCGGAAATATATTAGGGTCTGATGTCGTACATACCGATTTTAGTTGGGAACGAAAATCAAACTAACATCAAAACCCGATGCTAATTTAGGTTGATCAGCACGGACAAAGTTTTGTGGTTTGCTTAAAAAATCCACTATGAAAAAGCATCAATAATTTTCTGTAACTACTTGTAGAAAATTGTTGTTGCATCTTATCTTCAACCTTATCACTCCATGCAAATATCTTTTAGATCAGAGATAGAGATATTAGTGGGTGGTGAGCAAACTTCTCATTTCAGCATCTTGGGTGCCCGCTATTCAAATTTTGTTCACATTATATAATCACCACGTATTGCCCTCGGCTACTGGCGTTAAAACGATGCGTATGACTAGGCCAGTGTTTGCTTTTCTTTTCTTTTCCTCACTAAGAAAATTTTAACATCTTTTAAATTTACAATTTGAAAAATAAATGGTTTTTCGTTAGGTGGTTAGTATTATTGCATCATAGCGCTTATCTACTGAGATTGAATCCAAATGCCTATTGTGTGAAGTGCCTCCATGGTCTCGCTGTGTGTGTCTGGATATAAATAATAAATAGGTGACTCTAATATTGCTCATAGGAATGGGCATGAATTGCAGTCCAGCACAGAAAAAACAAATACAGTATATATAATATAAAATGAATAGATGTTTTTTTTCTGTTTAAGTATTTTCAAAAAAACTACGATTGTCCGTGCCATTTTAGGTTGAATAAATACAATGAATTAGCTCTTTTAGCCTGAGGGAGCATTTTGGATCAGAAGTGCCTTACGATTTATTTGATGTGTAGCAGCTCATACTTTCACTCCCTACATTGAAACTAAAAAAAAGGAAAGAAAAGGAAGTTCCAATATTTGTGTTAAGATGTGTAAAAGTAAAATGTTTTCATCATAAGAAATACTCAAGTGCAGATACTTTGAAACGTTCATTTAGGACATAATGGGTATATACCATAATATAATATAATTTATTATATTAGTACCAGTACTTCTCTCATCACCTACAACACCTTATTTCTCTTTTTGTCTGTCTCCTCTTGTTCTGTGTCAATTATTCACCCTTCACATATACTGAACAGTGAAGTGGGGACAAGGTCATAGGTGCCCAGGTATAATTGAAGCATGAGGGGGCTGGCGGCTTTCCCGTTGTTGTCTGATGCTATAAAAGGGCTTTTGTATTATAAATTGCTGAGTTTGAAAGTTCACGCTGGTTCTGATAGAATGATGTCCGAATACAATCCTCAGAGTAAACAAAGTTTAAAGTTTAAACATAAACAACAGTTTATAGCTTGCTAAACAGTGTGTGTGTGTAATAAAGTGATGAATAGTATGCATTGATATAACAAACATGATGAATATTTCTATGACAACAATGTATCAAATGACAAAGAAATTGGAAATTGGAAATGTTTTCATACAATGAGGAATCAGCAGATAATGATCACTTAGATGTGCAGTTCTCCTCAACTTTATGTTTAGAGGGTATTTTCCCAATCTTTACATCCATCTAGCCCCCCGTCACAGACAAAACGTTTTTCATCATCACTTTCTTTAAAATAAGTCTTCATGACCAAACAACCCGCCTGACTCAGTTGTTGGGCACTCAAGTTTCAAGAATTCATAATCAAAATATTAAATATCAAAAATACTGAAGCTTATGTACCGTCAAAACATCCTGTTTATTCCATTCCAGCTTACTTCTGCCACTTTTCCATCTCAATCAGCACCTCCCCTTGAAGGAGGGTTCCGCCATAATTTTTATATGCAATTGTGCTTGCAATATTGTCACTGAGGTAAGTTTGGCTGGTTAGAAAGATGATTTGAGAAAATGTGTAAACTGAGACAAGTTAACAAAATTGGTAAGAAAAAGGGATAACTTATCCGTTGACATTTCATAAATGTATCGTATTATTCAGATTTTTGGGATATATATATATATATTATATATATTTTTGACGGATACATTTTGTTATTACACATACTGTAAGATGTGCAAAAGAACCGATGTAACATAAAATCATTGTGAAATTATCGTACAATAAGGAATGTACCATCGTCATTATCATACAAATACGATTGCTATCAAATGTGGCAATGCTGGTCAGTTTAATGTGCTACAAACATGGATACTTAATATAATCTTAGGACAATAACATGAATATGTTTTTGCACCACAGTTCTCACAGAGAGTGAATTTAATAAGTGGACTGTTTTTAAAAATAGGCTGGTAGAACAGGTTTTCTATCCAATGTGGCTAACATAGCAAGTAATTCTGCAGCTATCAATTTGGTACATCCTCTTACCCACAGTCTGATTTTGCAAATTATCAAAATATTTAATTTCGTGATGCACCTTCAGATTTCATCATTTAATATTATATTTTGTAATGACAGTACATTATATTTAACATTTAAATCAACTTAATCATTTAGATTTAAGATTTAATGTTAAGATGAATCAGACCACTTTTTTGTATATTCAATATAAAATAGTAAATATGACAAAGTATCTCTTCTACAACCATGCACTATCATAACACATAGGTATAATATACAAATGACAAATGTTGGCGTAAGGGCCCAAGATGAGTTTGGTACCAGAAAGGAACTATACAAAAACAAGTCAAATTCACAAACCTGATCATGGCATGGCCACCATAATCACCTCCAATGCCAAAGAAATACACAAAACCTGGGGCAGTAACCTTCATCTACTTCAATTGTGCAAAAATACATGTGAATGATGCCTGCAGAGTTAAAAATGGGCTCGCAATTTCATGGCCTGCACCATTAAGCATTGAGCCAAATGAGACACCATGAAGTATTATCAGAGAGTGAATCAAGTAACTGAGGAGAAAATTGGAAAAGGCCCCCTAAGAAAAGAAGCATGACAGAAACCAAAGTGAACAGACATGTCTGGAGTCTGGAGATTAAGTCTTTCAAGGACCTCATCACTGTTACAAAGCAGACAAGTCATTTTTAGCTAATATTGCCCAAAGATGCAAAGCACCAGGGATAGCGGTGAGGAAAATTAACTCTCTGAATTTGGATATTTTGGAAGATTCAGGAGAAGACAACATTCACATCAAGAATGTTGTATGACTCGCACCTTGTTATTGCAGGGCTCAGGAGGTGAAAATAACCGGTATCTCATCTCTCAATGAAGATGCCAAGGTTGCATGGGAGGGCAGGCAGAAGGTAACGCCCGAGGCAACCTGAGAAGAACCAAGACCGTGTCCACCTGGATGCTGCTTTACTCTACCTTTCTTTAACTTTGTATATATTAAACATTTTATTCACACAATTATCCTTTTTAAAAATCCATCAGCACATATATCTTTACCAATTACTTAACAAATAAAAAAAACCTGGTGGCACATTTGAGTGCACAACAGTGTATCACCTGTGCATCAACCGTGAGACAGCAATGTGTTACACTACAGAATTCCAATCTAGTTAATAATTCATTCTCTTAAACACCACAACTGACTCCTCCAATTAGAGGTTTATTTTATGGCTCTTCTTCAATGACCAATTGACCCATCATTCAAACAAAATTGTCCACTGAATGTAACTTCTACGCATGATTATTATGCTCATCATGTTGATGGAATGGATGTAGGCAGCCTTCACACTCTGACGCAAAATAGTTTGACACATGGATAAGACACGCATTGTTTCTCCAGTGGAAGTTGTATAGGATCCCTTTCTTGTGGTCATGTGTTATATAAAAGTTTCCTGCCTGTCAATCAGTGCACCAAAGTGGCCCAGAGGCCAGAGAAGGTTTAAGTCACAAATGTATTTTCAGCCAATGCCTTGTTTTCACTATATCTTTGAATACTTTCTGCATTTTAGAAAACAGCCTTTAAAAAACAATGAAACAAGATGACCTGCATCTGTGCTGGCCACCAATTGTGGAAATTTAGGTTATTTTTAAGGGAGCTGAAAAGCCAGCATCTCCATAGTTAGGCAAAAAAAAAAAAAAAAGATAAGACATTGCTGTCATGAAGGCCACAGCAGAGAGAAATGTTGGCCAGGAAATGGGAATCTTGTTATCCGCAGAGATTGATGAAATTCACAAAACTCACATTACTATTATGTATTCAATTTGTAGGACTTTTAAACACTAACATTGTTGCATAGTGAGTTAGAAAAAATAACCCACAAGGGCATATTCGGCTTTCAGTTAGTCATTACTAACAAATACAAAACTGCACAAGTTAAATTACATTGCCCTCACCATTAAATGATTGAATGAAAATGTGGTGTATGCTTAAATTGTTGTAAAGCACCACTAACTACATAAATGTTTGCATTGTACATTTCTGCAAATACATATTGTAGAATATGTGATATTATTGGTACATTCAGAACATACGTATACAAGCTGACTTGAGGACAGGGTGGTATTGGTTAGAAATCTAGGTAAAATGGTGAAATGAAGGAATAGAACAAACATTCATCTAACATTAATGTAGAATATTTGCTGCTCTCTGCCTCAAATAGAAGGATTAGCTGCTTTCCTGCACTCAGTCAACTTGAATTTTTTTTCTAATGTCTGATGGTATACAAAATTCAAATAAATAAATTAAAATGTGCTTGGGATGTCAGAACAATATTTACGTTTATGAACAATAATAATGAATAAATATCTGATAATGTGGGTGAGAACAAAACACTTGTGCCCATTTCACAATATGACATACGCCCACAAATTGAACCATACTTGCTAATTGATTGTTGAACCATTATCACACCACCAATCAATATTGTGCTTACACATGCAATCCCAGCTTTATTTGTGTTCAGCATTTTACTTGGTTAAATAACACACACCCGAGTATTGTTAAGTTGATTTATATTTTATATACATTTTCTTCTGTTACAACTCACTTTTCTCACACTGGGTTTCAGAGGCAAAAGTGTAAAAGTGTAACAGTTAACATATTTCTATAAATAAACACCTTTTTTTAATACGTGGAGAAGTGGCTGATGTCTTCCTCCTACCAAATTCCTACCACTCCGGCCCGGCTTCGCAAAAAATAAAATACATAATAGTTTTTGTGTCCTCGGTGCTATTAAAGATACTACTCAAAAGCTAATGCAATTTATACTGTTAAGAATTGCTCAATGGATAGTATGATTTATCAGACAATAATTTTGATAGTTGAGGACGAAAAAAAGGACCGTATTCTGCTCCCTAAAGAATTTTAAACCTCTTTCATTTTTTTTTTAGATTTGAGATTAAATAAGGAACTTGAAAGCATGACAATTATTTTCACCACATTCTCAATGAACCAGGAATGGACTTTTCATTAATATACAAAACAAGTGTTTGTTGCAGGAACCAAGGGCCAATATGCTATCTCCATACAGTTCATGAAGCATCCATGGTTGCCGTGTCTGTGATGAAGCCTTTCAGCTTACCAGGACTCTGCGATGCAGGAAAAAGAGCCTTTTCCTCAATCATGCGTTAAATTGATAGTGAATGAGGAATCCGACGGGACACAAAGCCTTTGGCCGCTTTTCCTTTTAAGTTGTGCATTGATAGCGGCTGTTTCCCACCTTGAATGAAGACGGGTTATAAGACCAGATAATACTGACCTCAGATAATAAAGAACACCTGGCCCTTTCATATCAACATTCATGAGTCACTAGAAGGGAAAATTCCCTGAATCACTCTGCGAATGGAAGGGCTGCATCTGCTGCTAGGAGAATGTGATGATTCTAGACAAAAGCTACAGATGAATAGCAGAAATCACACTGGCAGCTGACTTTTTCCAGCTGACATCTCTGGCACTCAGACAATGATTAATATCCAATTTGCCCCTTTCTTCCTGGGCTCAAGTCTATGCCAACAGCTCAGCACTTCAAAGAGGGAGATAAAGAGAGTCCGATGGATGGTCATTCTTCAGGGGGGATTGGCTTAGTAAAGCCCTGTTTAAAATGGAAGGAATACAGAAAGAAAAGCTGTTTTGATGTGCTGCACAGTGGGATGATCAGGCCAGCTGTACAGTGTGACAGCCATTCCTCTGACCCCCGCGCATAATACAGTCATACATTACGAAAAGTACAAAACTGATAGAAGATAGATAGATCACAGTTGTTGTATTGACAGGTGTGTGTAAACATTGCATAGAATATAGCATCAGAAATATAAATTTTAATAAAATGTCTTGGCCAAGCCAAGGAGCAACACAGCGTCAGAGTCTTACAGATATAAAAAAAAAAACTTAGGTCACTTTTACATTTTATTTCAGGCCGACATAACAGCAAACTTAAATGGCTGAGTTCAGAATGCAGTATGGACAGAGACAATAACTTATTTTGCTTTTTGGAAGGATGGAGGCCTGTAGATAAAATAGAAGCCAACCAAGAAAAGCCTAAAAAATGAGAATATGTCAGTGTTAAAATCTGTGGGTGGACAAGGCAGATCATCCAATCCGGACATAGAACAGCCACTGGTGGCTATGGGCTTTAAAATCATGCAGAGTACTCCATGGGACACATAGCCAGTGTTTTTAGTTTTGCTAAGATACATGCATGCCCTGCAAATAACAATAGTCCAGAAGTGGAGCATACATAAAGCTGGTTGAAAAATGGTTTGATTTTCATTTTCTAAATTTACATCAGGAGGAAACAGAAAAGAAGAAATGCATTGTTTTTTAGTTTGCTGAGACTGGATGTGGTTGTTAAAGAGGGAATGAAAGTTGCGCATTGAGCGCTGTTAATAATCATTTTATTCCTTAACATCAGTGGTTTTTTGAAAAGTACACTGCTCAAAAGAAATTAATGGAACACATAAATCACAGTCCGGCTCTCAATGAAAGGAACAGTCATGTTGAAAATCTTAATTGAAATACATTGCGCAATTTCTTTGTAGAACAAAATTATGCAAGAACGATCATGGAAATAAAAATCATTAAACTTTTAAGGGCTGGATTCTGAATTACACATTTCAAAGTGAAAACTGAAATCACAGACACTCAAACTCGAGTGAATTTCATCACAACCACTCATAATGTGACCCAGGAATGTGTTTGAGCACCATATGGCAAAGGGACCTCCTGAAAACATCTGGGCATGCTCCTGATGAGATGATGCATGGTGTCCTTGGGGATCTCCTCCCAGACCTGGATCAGGCTGGGGACAGTCTGTGGTCAGTGGTGGTGATGGCGATACGTAACGTCTCAGAGGTTCTCAGGTGTATTCAGGTTCGGGGAACATGAAGACCAGTCAGTGGCATCAATACCCTCACCCTCCAGGATCTGCCTGCACACTGTGACAACATGAGGCCGGGCATTGTCCTGGACCAGGATGAACCCAGTTTCCACTGGATCAGTGTAAGGTCTGATAGTGGGTCTGAGTTTCATCCTGGTACCTAACAGCAGTCAGAGTATCGTTGGCTAACCCGTGGAGGTCTGTTAGACCCACGATTCTCAAACTAAACAATCTGAGCCATTAACCTTCACTTACATAAGCTTTAGGACATTAAAAACTCTGACATGATTGTTACCACGATCGGAAGTCCATCCTCTTCATCAAGTGATACAAAGGCCAAAACAGCTTAACTTAGAAAATATAACAAGAGTTATCTCGAGTTTGGTTTTATTGAGAACAATGACAGAAGACCGAAATGTGTAATGTGTCTTCAGGTGCTAGAAAATGAAACCACGAAGCCAGCCAAGCTAAAGCGGCATCTTATGACAAAGCACCTGGAGTTTAAGGACAAAACCAAAGATTTTTTCTGGCGAAAGAGTGAAGAATACATGCGCCAGAAAACATAAATGGTGAGCCTCTCGCCAACTTCAGAAAAGGCAAAAAGGGCTTCGTATTTGGTGGCTCAACGGTTTTCATTAGTAAGAAGCCACACTCAATTGGACAAGAACTCGTGCTTCCAGCGGCGGTGGAAATGTGTGAAGTTGTGCTTCACACAGAGGCAGCTAATAAACTGAAAGTTATACCGCTTTCAAATGACACATGAGGAGGAGAATCCAAGAACTATCGGCTGACATTCAGGCACAGCTACTGGATAGACGCGTTCATGTGAGCAATTTTCTATTCAACTGGACGAATCGACAGACATTTCCAGTGCGGCTCAGTTGATAGCTTTGGTGCGCTATCCCTGGGAAGGAGACATTTTGGAGGACTGAGGACTGGCCGGGCAGGACTACAGGTGAGGAAATATTCAGACATCTGGATAATTTTATAACTGAAGTAAGACTGAGCTGGGAAAAATGTGTGGCCATTTGAATGGATGGCGCGTCAGCGATGACCGGCCAAAAGAGTGGAGTTACCGCTCGGATATAGTCCGTCAATCCGAAGATTATGGCTACACACTGCTTGCTGCAACGGCAAGCACTGGCTTCCAAAGACATGGAACCAGATCTTCACTCTGTTGTGAACACAGCTGTGACTGCAGTTAGCTTTGTGAAATCAAGAGCACTGCAATCACTTTTGTTTGGACGTCACAAGGATATGGATGCTGAACATGACACACTGCTATATCGCTCTGAGGTTCGATGGAAAAACCTGTTATAGCACAGTTTTTCATTGACCTGGAGTGTGTGGCCAAGTTGGCATATCTTGCCGACATATTCAACATACATAATAACCTCAACCTCTCCATCCAAGGAGGCCACGCATCTATCCTCAGTGACAAAATCACTACCTTCATGAAGAAAACTGATTCCTTTGCACAAGCTGCAACAGAAAATGGCCTGACAGGTAAGGCAGAACAACAGCTATGATAGGACATTGAAGGTCCGATTCCAGCATGTTAATCATGCAAACTTTTGGCCATCCCTCTCACGTGAGTATCCCGAACTCGCTGCTGAGGCCATGCAAATATTGCTCCCCTTTCCAACCAGTTTCCTCTGTGAATCCTCATTTTCCACTTTGACGGCAATGAAGAATAAGTACAGGGCCCATTTACAAGTAGAAGATGATCTTAGACTCGGTTTGTCATGCATAACTCCAAGAATTCAGAAACTGTGTTGTGAAAGGCAGGCTCATCCTTCTCACTAATTTAGTGACTTATTGATGTGAGTGATCCGTGAATTTATTTGTGTGTGATAAGACTGTGATGAAGCCTAAAGTAAATAATTATGACTAGGTTTAATTACTAACACTGTTATGTTGTTCAGTTTTCTGCCAATAATTTGGATAAGGGGCAATACGCTCATTATGTTAAAGATGAACCAATAAAGTATACTTTAAACTGATTTTAAAACTAACTGGGTTCATTAGGACTGTGCCAGTCTTGTTACTGGTCATTTTCTGGAAGCTTTAAGATTTGTTACTTGAAAATTTGAAACGCTGTGAGTCAAAATATAATTTTAATAAAATGACCTTGTGTTTAAAAGTATTCAAATTTAATTTCATTCATTCATTATCAACCACTTATCCTGGTCAGGGTTGCGGGGGGCTGAAGCTTATCCCAGCTGACATTGGGCGATAGGCGAGGTACACCACAACGAGTTGGCAGTTCATCGGAGGGCAGACACATAGAGATGTTCAAGTTAATTTCTACAAAACAGGTTGGAAGTTTTTATGTTGAAAAGTTAAAATTTAATTAATTCCTATAATATCTAAGAGTACAAACGGCAGTTAAGATTTTTTAATAGGCATGAGGATTATAAGGGGGTCCTTGGAAATTTTTCTCCCATGTAAGGGGTCCCTGGCCCCAAAAAGTTTGAGAAGTGTCTGTGTCAGACCATCCATGGATCTGTCTCCCCAGACCATCACTGACCCATAAACCAAACCGGTCCTCAGTTTTAACCTGCTCTCATCTGCGAGGAAAACGGGGCAACAATATGGAGAACCGGCCAATCCTGCTGTTCTTTGGTGAACACTAACTGGGCTGGGCTTTGAGCATAGGTCCCAGTAGAAGATGTCGGGCCAACATGCCACCCTCATGCAGCCTGTTGCTGCGGTTTTGTCAGAAACATCACACTAGTTTCTCACTGGAGATAATTTTGTAGGGTCCTTGATGTGCTCCTCCTATTACGCCTCACACTGAGGAGCACACACCAGACTGGCTGCTGGACTGTTGTCCTTATATGGACCTCTCCAGCTCTTCTCCAGCTCTACGGACGTGTAACGTCCTGTCTCAAGGACATCTCCTCCATACTTTTGAAGTCTGTGCTGGGAGACAGAGCAAACCGTCTTGCAACTGCACGCAGGAATACAAGATTCTAGAGGAGCTGGACTACCTGCCCAGCATCAGTGGGCTGCAGATACCGCCTCATGTCACAAGTAGTGGCGGAGACACAAGCAGAACACAAAATTAGAGAAGAGTCAGTAATTAAAGATAAGCATGGATTGTAGCGACCACGTGCAGAACTATTCCCTTTTTGGGGGTTGTCATTCCCCTTTTGTCAATTTAATTTGCACCAAATCATGCAAAACTGATTCACAATCACTTTTGCTTCCTAAATGAACAAATTGATATCCCTAGAATTTAACTGGCTTGGGCTCATACATGGGGATTAAGTGATTCCTAAATTTTTTTGAGTAGTGTATTATGAAAAAGTTAGGGGTGGATTCTAAGCTCTCCTTGTCTGAATTGCTTTCTAAGGTCCTATACTACTATTAATATGAAATATGTCAGCAAACCTCAAATCAAGGTTCTTACTGCTGACACATACAAACCATATTAACACCAGTTAGTGGCTCTAATGATGTGGTGGATTGTTGTATATTGTACACAACTGATGTAATTCCCCAAAGGTACAACCGTGTCCCATAATAACTGATCGATTTCACTGTAGTCCGTCATATTGAACTGATGATTAATGTTTTGGTATATCAGCAGACCGATAGCAGCTACCGACATACCTACTGCATGATCCATGCTGGACATGAAACACCAGTGGTTTAGGTTGTATATGGTTATAATAAAGATCCCAGGTGGAGTGGACTCCAGAATGCAGCTGTAAATCTCTCATGCTAACGTATGGTGACATGCATCATTGTAAAATGCGATGTTGTGATTGGTCCAGCAATATGTATCTGGACCAATGAATCAGACCGGAAAGCTGTCGTTTAAGGCCGCATTGTGTATTTAAATGAGTCAGTGACCGGTTGTAATGTTGTGGCAGATGGGTGTGTGCATCAACGGGTATAATCAAGATTATTCTGGTTTGATAGTTGCTAATGTATTTCCTATTTGCTGCAATCTTAGGGTACTGAAGAGCAGCATCGCCCTCATTGGTACGCTTGTAAACGACCACATGCTGTCACAGTAAACTAAAGAACAAACCCGTATTTCATTTCTGTCTCGGCGTGATTTAATTTTTTTCATAATTCAAAGTAGAAATGAAAATCAAACCATTTTTCAAATTTCATAGAGTCGTGTTCAAATCTTCGAGGCTGACCTGTCCAGTCCAGTCCCAAAGATCCAGGCCCTTACGGAAACCTGATCCTTAGTGAGAGGCCGAATAGAAGGATGACGTCACTACAAACTCTTTAGAAATCAAACAGGTTTATTTCAACCTACAAGGAAATAATGGAAATAATAATAATAATAATAATACATTTAATTTATAACACACTTTACATTTGGATCAAATCTCAAAGTGCTACAAGGTAAAAGCAGAAAATAGCATCAATAAAAAATATAATAATAACTGTATAAAAACATGACCAAAAAGCAGTAATGTTATTTAAAAGTTATAGGTTCTGATAAAAAGGAAAGTCTTAAGTCCTTTTTTAAATGTGTCAGTCGTCTGTGGAGCCCTCAGATGGTCAGGGAGGACATTCAGCAGACGAGGGGCAGCAGAACAGAAGGCCCGATCACCCATATGCTGAGCTTAGTCCGGGGAAGGAGGAGGCGGTATGAGGCGGTATGAGTGGGTAGAACGGAGGGATCATGTTGAGGTCAGTGGGGTGAGTAGTTCTTTTAGGTAGGGTGGCGCATTACCATGGATGCACTGGTGAGTGAGGAGAGAGATTTCATAACCAATCCTAGTGGAGATGGGAATCCAATGAAGGGAATGAAGATTGGGGGTGATGTTATCGCGTTCACGATCTCATCAGGATCCTTGCAGCATTGTTTTGAACATACTGTAGTCTTTGAAGACTTTTATTAGGGATCCCGATGAGAAGTGCGTTACAGTAATCCAGTCTTGAGCAGACAAACGCGTGGACCAGCTTTTCAGCATCACTCAAGGTGAGTGAAGAACGGAGTTTGGAAATATTTCTGAGATGATGAAAGAAGATCTTGCAGATGTGTTTGATGTAGGATTCAAAAGTGAGTTGAGGGTCGAATCTTACCCCGAGGTTGGTGACTGATGAAGAGGGGAATGTTGTGACCAGAGAAGGTAATGCTGGTTGTGGAGGAACACTGGGGGTTATGTGGGGTGCCAATTAAAATTGCTTCGGTTTTGGAGCTGTTCAACTGGAGAAAGTTATTTTTCATCCACACCTTTATCTCCTCCAGACAAGTGCGGAGAGTTGACATGGGACATGATGATGACGATGGAGAGGCTGCGGGGGAACATGTGTCAGTTTTTATGTAGATTTGCGTGTCATCAGCGTAGCAATGGAATGAGAATCCATATCGACTGATGACATGGACGAAGGACACGCCCAGCTGCCTTGGTTTTCCGTAGCTCGCTGGTGAACCAGGGGGCTGAGCGGGAGAAGTTGACTGTTATAGTTAAATATAATCTAAATCATCACTGTATCCCAAGCATTACTTAAGCATCAAACTCTAGAGTTTGAGATCACCTAGTTTCTGTGGATTAGGTTAGCAGCCTGACGATGTTCTACCAAGTGACAACATACTCCGTTGTCCATAGTTTAATTCTTTGTCTGCAGCGAGCCGCCCCCCTTCTTGATCTTCAACAGGCCTGTCCCTGCATGGCACCTCTGCTTCACTCCCCTGGACTTCAGCCGGACGTTTGCCCATGGAATGCAGCTCCCTTCATGCACTCCAAATTTATGGCCATTTTACCTGTTATCTGCATGCTGATCTGCTCCAAGGGTGGGGTTGTTTTAGGACCTTCTTCTCTTTGTTCATCACTTTGTGACATATCCGACTCCATCTTATATCTACTGCTAAACTAACAGAAAATGTTATACTATTCAGAATTCTGCTTAACTAACAGGATATGCAATGCTATTCAGAATTCTACCTAAAACTATTTTACTCTACAATACCATCTACCTAAGCATTGCTGCACACCAAGTACACACCTTCACATAAACAATGCTAATATTGTGGCCTATTTCAGCAGCCCTGCCACACTGCAAAAATGTTTTCATGGTTTGAGGAACACAACAAGTTAAGAAGAATCAAGAATAAGAATAAGTCAAGAATAAAGAATTGTGGAATGTACTGGATAAACAAGTCTTATCCATGAAGGCCCCATCTTACAACCTAAGCTAGGCTTTCACTGTACGATTTAACAGTCGTGGTTGTTTGATTTCATCTCAAGCATCAGCGTCTACAAACAGTGCAACATCTATGCTACGGAATGCTCGCTCACTGAACAATAAAGCACCACTCATCCATGATATCATCACTGACAGGAAAATTGACTTTCTCTGCTTAACTGAGACTTGGAAAAACAGCAGGATTTTCTGTCTCTTGATCAGGTTCCAAGGGACCGTAGTGGCGAGTTGGCTGTTATACATCCGACATCCCGGTTAAAGTACTCCCAGTACCAAATGTCACCTCGTTTGAGTGTGTTGCTTACTCTCTTGTTGGGCCTACACATCTCCAGGTTGTCCTCATCAACTGCCCCCCAAAAGCCTCTTTTATTTTTGTGTCTGAGCTTCTCACCTCCGTCTGCTCCATGTCTCCATCTACACTCCTGCTCGTTGACTTCAATATTCAGGTGGACTCCACCAGCTGCTCGTTCGCCGCTGAAATCTTGTCACTGCTGGACTGTTTGAACATCACACAGCATGTTAAAGGTCCCACCCACATCAAAGGCCACACCCTGGATCTGGTGTGCTCCACTGGCACAACTCCCTCCCATCTGCAGTGCCTGGACCTAGTAGTTTCAGAACATCTTGCCGTCCTCTGCACTGATCCTGTCACCCATCCTGTCAGCGCCACCGTATCCGGCATTCTTGACTCCCTTGCCCCCCTGGACTGTCTGCTACACCCATCTCGCCTCCTGGTTCATCAATTAACTCCACACCCTAAAGACCACTTGCCATCAACTGGAGAGGCTCTGTAAAAGATCTGGCCTTACTGTTGACCTTGAGGTCTAAAAAGATCATGTGAAGGCGTATATAATAGCTCTCTCCAAGGCCAGAACACAGTACTACTCCACCCTCATTGGCGACCAACAAAACCATCCCCAGAATGCTGATCTCCACCATCAACTGTCTACTTCGCCCCCTCGATCTCCACCTTCCCTCAGGTGCCCCTGACCTTTGCTCTAAGTTCCTGGAATTCTTCCGGGATAAAGTTGACTCCATCCATTAGCGGCTCAAAATCACTATGAACTTTTCATCGCTGCTTATTCTGGTCATTTCAGCATTCTCATCCTCCTGGACCTCTCAGCTGCCTTTGACACAGTCTCTCACACCATCCTCCTCACCCGCCTATCTGACCACCTTGGCCTCACCGGTTCAGCCCTTTCCTGGTTTCAGTCCTACCTTGCGAACAGAAAGCAGTTTGTCACCATTGGAGACTCCAGTTCCACCCCGGCCCCAGTCAAAGATGGCGTACCTCAAAGCTATGTGCATGGACCCTTCCTCTTCACCATCTACATGCTCCCCCTCTGTCAGATCATCCGCCACCATGGTCTCAGCTTTCACTCATATGCTGATGACACACAGCTATATCCTAGCACAAAACCAGCCACCCAACTCCCCCATCAGTCACTTGTCAACTGCCTGCATGAAATCAACCTCTGGATGTCATCAAACCTTCTCAAACTCAACAGTAACAACACAGAGCTCATGGTTGTGGCTCCCAAGGCCCTGCTCTGGAAGGTTGGAGATCTCCTTATGGACATCGACGACTGCTCCTTCTCCCCATCCTGGGAAGTCCGCAACCAGTTCTGTCATCCTGGACCCTACCCTCTCATTTCACTCTGAAATCCATCACCAAATCCGGTTTCTTCCACCTACGAAACATCTCTCGACTTAGGCCATCACTCTCCGACTCTGTCGCAGAAACCCTAGTCCATGCCTTTGTCATCTCCCGTTTCGATTACTGCAATGGAGTTCTGTCCGGGGTTCCAAGCAAAGCCCTGGATAGGCTCCAACACATCACCCCCACCCTCATCCACCTCCATTGGCTCCTGGTCAAGTTCCGAATTACCTACAAAATCCTCCTCCTCACTTACAAATCCTTCAATGCCCTGGCTCCTCAATACATTTCCGACCTATCCCACCCATACACACAATCCCAGAGGCTGAGATCCTCAGGCATGTTCCGCAACGCCCCACCAAAGGACAGCTTCAAAAAACTCCTCAAAACCCACCTTTTCAACTGTAGTTTGTTGCTACCAGCAACAAACTACACTTTCTACGTTAGGACTTCTTTTTGTCTTCTATCCACGCCGTGCCGTCATGGTAACTCAGACACTGAGTACCCACTTCACACAGGCACAGGGGTGAAAGAAGGCGCTGATGTCAGCCGATTAAACCCTGTCCCTGCTTCAACTGGGTGAAAACCTGAGTGGGCTATCCAATATGTCTGACATGCCAGAAAACCATCCGCTGGGCTGATGGTTGTCCAGGAGCTGCTAATTGGTCTTCGTGCCCCTATGTACACTGTATGACAAACAAAACCTGAAAAGCCCTTTTAGTTGATGAATGTGAGGTTCATGATCGGGCTAAAATCAACCAGTGAATGCCCAGCTTTAAAGGACTTACCTGTAAAAGATCTTGGTGCCAGATACTTGCACACCTTCAGACAAATCTTCACTACTTGTGTAGGCCATGCCTCAAACAGTTTGGCAGCAGTGGTGAGAGCTACACTAGGGGTTCTAAAACTATTCAATTATGTACCCCTTTTAAATTATGTTTTTCATCTACATAGCATACAATTACTCCAGTTTACAGTTGGCAATCGCATAGGAAATATGAATTTTGTTAGTAAAATGTAGTTCATGCAATTTTATTTGCAATTGTTATTTAACTTCAGGACTCGAGCACCATATGCTGTCCATGTGTAGAGTACGGCGGCACATAGGCTCAACTCCTGACAGCCCTGATGTGCACTAAAGTGAGGCTCAGGTCGCATTTTTCTTTACAAGTCTTACAGTGTCTGACAGTCTAGTGGCTGAGCCTGGCCTGAACCCGGGAGAACCTGTTTTCTTTTTTTTGTCGGAGTCTGACCCTAGTCTGACAGTTAATGCTAGCAAAAGCGCTGACTTTTTATTCCGTCACACAGTGATTACCATAGTTATCTCTTGTCTGTTTGCCCTGATTACCCGTCAGCAGTGAAAATGACCACAATAGGTCCAGTTTGGACTCTATGCCCTTAAAGCTAGAGTTTTAACACAAACAACTCGTTATGTGTCCCTATAGTGTTTTTGACCCCCACATGCTTGTAGGCTCTCCTGACAATGCCTGGGTTTGCTCCTGATGAGTTGGCAGATGGTGTCCTGAGGATTTCCTCCCAAACCTGAATCAGGTCATCAGCAAACTCCTGTCAATCTGTTGTTACTTTTATTTATACAAATGCAAGTGGAACTGATTCACAATCACTTATGCTTCATAACTGTACAGATCCAAATCCCAGAAATTTAACTAAGTCTGTGTTAGACTGTCATGAGTTTATGTGCCTCGTTAATTTTTCATGCAGTATATAAATTGGTATTGTTAACTAATATTATAAATTCACACAATCAACATAAAAAGAAGAGTTAAATGAGTTCAAGTACAGTTGACGTACTTCACCGACAGAACAGAATACATTTCCCTTGGAAGTTCAAGGTCCCGGACACACACCTTCACCTGTGGGGTCCCCCAAGGATCAGTCCTTGTCCCCATTCTCTTCATACCGTATATGCGCCCCCTTGGCCATGTCATCAGTCGATATGGACTCTCATTCCATTGTTACGCTGATGACACGCAAATCTACAGTTCTTCAAAGACTACAGTATGTCAAAACAGTGCTGCAAGGATCCTGATGAGAGTTCGTAAACACAAACACATCACCCCCATTCTTCATTCCCTTCATTGGCTTCCCATCTCCAAAAGGATTGATTATAAGATCTATCTCCTCACTCACAAGTTGATCCATGGCAATGCAACCCCCTACCTAAAAGAACTACTCACCCCACTGACCTCAACACGATCCCTCCGTTCTACCCACTCATACCGCCTCCTCCTTCCCCGGACTAAGCTCAGCACCAT